>LGRX02032513.1:0-25859 GCA_001247695.2 Cymbomonas tetramitiformis | reverse complement strand
AGCTAAAGCGTGAGTAATCCGCGGACAAGCACCAAGAAATCAGCTTCTCAAGAAAAGCCGCAAAGAGCGTCAAGATAAGAAAATACTTTCTTCCGCGGATTCCGTATCCCAAATAGCATAAAGCGCGGAGAGCTAAATAAAGCGTGAGTAATCCGCGTCGGACAAGCACCAAGAAAATGGCTTGCCAAAAAAATAAGCAAAAAGCATCAACATTAAAAAAAGCTACTGAAGCACAAGTAATCCGCGGGCAGCCAAATAAAGGCATATTACCTTCGCAGCCGCTACTTTTCTTCGGTCAATGAAGAAAAGGGCCTTGCGACTGAAATAAAGAAGCTATGTACTTTCGGTTTAGATCAAGATGACCGAATGATGATGACCGCAAACTTGAATCATTTTAGACCAGTCATTACATCTCGATCGGATTCTGAATATCGGAAACATGATGACGCCGATGACCAGGAAATTTTGTCATGACTGCTTTCTCACTCATATTTTAGACCAATGAATATCGAGTATCTAATTATTGTAGGATCGAGCATGAGACTGCCTACTTGAATTATCATCGACAACTTCGTTCATGAATTCATTTCTTCAAAAATTTAGACGACGCATGCACCTCCACTTCAAATGATTATTCTTGATACAAGTATACGGAAAAAATCTCAGATATCAAAAAATGGTACACAAGCTTGTGCAAATAGGCAATACGGGGAAAACCACAATATCATACAAATAGATACAAGCATAAAACAAACTTCATCCAAGCGTCCGTTCCAAGAGAGGAGTAACACAATCGAATCTATTGAAAGTCGTATCAGCTTAAAACATCGTGATATTGAGGTGGTATCTGAAAGAAAGCCAGGGGACGTCGGACTTGCTGGCAGTTGAGCTGAGCTACGGCAAGGACCCCAACGACTCGATCATGGACTTCAACGCCGCGCTCGCCGCCGCAAAGCGCAAGAACACCCTGAACGAGGACGACGTCAAGGGGCAGTTCATTCAGGCCATGGACGCCGACTACTACAGGCCTATGGTGTCGCGGCTCCTGCTGCACGACCAGCGAGCAGCGGTGTCCCTGTTGACCGTTCAGCAGTGGGCCCGCGAGTGTCATGCGGCTCACGTGCGGGCTGGCACGGCTTCGCCGAAGTCGGCTGCGGTTGGCAGCCACATGTTGCCTGCGAGGTTTGGCGACCCGCCGGGTGGGCACACTTCTGCGGACGCCGACGTGATGGAGATCCTCCTCGCGTTACGCAAGGAGGTACGCGTTCTTTCCGACAAGGTCAACGGAAAGGGCTTCACGCCCCGCGCGGAGAAGCCTCACAACCCACGCACAGGGTTGAAGCACCGCTTCGCGGCCTCTCCGCTTCCGGAGGGGAATTACTCGCAGGTAAATTCGAAGCTTGTGGCGTTTCATCGTGGGACTGGACAGACGATTCCGCTTTGTCAGCACTCGACGTGCACGACGGCGCAAGCTAGGCATTGGCACCGCGACTGCCCGCACCGTGGCGGTCCACGTGCGGAGAAGACAGCTACTGGGTCGCATTCTTTCGCGGTTCATGACGTGGAGGGCGACTTCTACGCCGCTGCCTTCCAGCACGCCATCGACAGCAACGACGCCGACCGCTTCGACGCGCTATGCTTCTTGGCGGGCGGCAAGCCCGTGATGCTCGAGGACCTCTCCGCCGCCTGCTTTTGTGTGGGCGACACCGTTGAGACTCACGCCATCGACGAGTATTTGGGGTGCTGCCAACCCGTTGACACCCGCTTCGGGGTCTGCGCGGTTGGTGGTGCCATGCACGTCAACAACTTCCAGGTCCACGACAAGATCCTTGACAGCGCTCTGGTCGTGCCGCCGCCGCCAGCACCGCCTGCCGCTCCGCAATCGGTGGTGTCCGACGAGGGCATGTACCCCGTCAGCGCGCTGCACGCCCACGAGCCAGACACGTCCTTCATGGACAAGTTTGCGGTGAGACTTGAGCTCGCTAACCCTGACCCGCCCCTCGCGATGCATTGCATGGGGCCCATTGCACCCGTTGATTCGGTTTCAGTGACTGCGGAGGAGTCCGGGGATGACGACGAGGGTAGTCCGCCGCCGCGGCGGGCATTGGGCTGCGGCAAACCGCCGTTCAGCTTTGGGTATTCCGCCCTAACGTCACTTGCGGTTTGCATGCTCTTCATCGTGTGTGCCGCTGCTGGGCCGTCGACCGCTTCAGCCTTCGGTGGTGTTGGCATGGACGCCGAGGCGGCTCCACCGGTCGGTGGTGTCGTTCACGGACAGCCAGGGATGCTTCTGGCGCCGACAGCAGCCTTGCGGGCTTGCGCACATCTTCAATCGACGATCGAGGTTTGGGTTCTACCCAAAATTACCCCACGCATGATTTATCGGCAGCACCGGAGCACACCGACAACGAGGTCGGTGGTGCTGGCGTGCTATCGCCCGCAGCTATCCCACCGTTCCGGTGTTGCCAGCCGGCGGGCTGGAACTCGGGCGCGGAGATCGACTGGTCACACAGGGCGCAATTGCTTTCTCAATTTGCTCCACCGCATGAATCCTCGGACGGTGCAGGCACCGACTATGTTTCGGAAGACAGTGGCACCAGCTCTCCTGGGCGCTGTGACAGTGGTACCGGCTCTCCCGGGCGCTGCGAAACGGTGGCTAGTGCTGACGAGATTGAGATTAGCCTGCCTTCAGTTTGAGATGCTGTAGGTGCAGGTTGCCCCAAGATGGGCTCTGTTTCGGGTTTTCAGTGTATCAGAATCTAAAAAAAAAAGTAGTGGCACAACTGCTGCACTGCCTGTTTGGGAGAGGGGGCCTGGCCAGTATGAGCACAGTGCCTCCTGACCCGCTAGCACTGACTTTTCTGCCTCCCGGTAGGGTGGTATTTGTTTCCTGTTTCGGCTACCTAGTTTGGTCCCCACACTAGGTGGTGTGCTGGATTTGGCACAACGACACCTAAAATTTGTCACCTGCCTCATCCTAAAGTAGTCTGGGTGACCGTCACTCGTAGGCCGAAACCTATTCCCTGAACTTAAAGTGAGGTATATGTTTATCTCTTTTATCTTATCAATCCGACCGTTCTGATATCGAAACCTTGTATTAGGGTATAACGACAAATAGATATATATCGGCCCTGTATATCTAGCAGCCGCCCTTTGTTCAGCCCCCCACCACACCCCGCACTCGCCCCCAGATCTCTATGACTAACCCCCCAGAGTTCTGCAAAACCTTTGCAGAAATTTCGACCTATCTTTAGCCAATCGGCATGCAAATTATCCCAAGGGACCTAATTGACCCCTGCGCACTGAGATATGGCGATGGGGCCCTCGGTATAGCTCGCACAATGCAGCAAGGCTCTATATCGGTTTGGTTTTTCGGTATCGATACAATCCGATATCCGAAAAACGGTATCGATAATCGGCACAAACGATAAATAATCGATTACTTGGACATTTATATGTAATTTGTTATAAATTAAATATGGAACACCAAAACCTGCACAATCGATAGTTAGACATTGCAATCCGATAATCGGCGATAAATACGATATATCGATAGTATTGGTTTATATTGGAAATATCGATATCTCTATGACGGTCCGTTTTTTTTCAGCCTTGCGACCCACGTACGCGTAAGACCCGAACCCTGAGAGCCGGCCTGCATTTCGAACCTCCCCACCCTGCCCCCCGCCAACCACCCCAAAAGTATTATTTCGCCACTCTTCTAGTGTGTTGGGACACCTCGCGCGCCGCACGAATCGAAGCGGTTCGCTCGCTACGCCCTGCTCCGTCAGCGCAACCATGCTCGGGCCACACCCCCTCCAATGCCCCCACCTACCACAGTCTACATCAACAACCTTTTGCACTAGAATTAGGGGTGTGCCGAGCCTCCATGTGGCAAGGCGCGGTAGTCCCACATCCCACCTGATGTCCTTTGTCATCCCCACCATGCATCTTGCCTTGGCCATCGAGCTACACGCCGCTACAGCACGCCAACTGCACCCTACCTGTCGTCCCATCAATTATGGGGGGTGGACCGTCATAGAGATATCCTGCCCTAGCCTCCCTTCGAAATCGGCGGATCCATGGGGCTCCAAGCCACCCCAGCGGTCGAGTGACCCTTCAGGGCATGTGTTACATTGTTTTCGATGCACATGGCACCACGAGACCGAGTTTGGATTCATTGGCCATATCTCTATGACGGTCCGGTTTTTTTCAGCCTTGCGACCCACGTACGCGTAAGACCCGAACCCTGAGAGCCGGCCTGCATTTCGAACCTCCCCACCCTGCCCCCCCGCCAACCACCCCAAAAAGTATTATTTCGCCACTCTTCTAGTGTGTTGGGACACCTCGCGCGCCGCTCGAATCGAAGCGGTTCGCTCGCTACGCCCTGCTCCGTCAGCGCAACCATGCTCGGGTCACACCCCCTCCAATGCCCCCACCTACCACAGTCTACATCAACAACCTTTTGCACTAGAATTAGGGGTGTGCCGAGCCTCCATGTGGCAAGGCGCGGTAGTCCCACATCCCACCTGATGTCCTTCGTCATCCCCACCATGCATCTTGTGTGAGATATAATATAACGTATTATATCGGGGCGGTCACTGAATACTTTTCATACAAGTGTAAACTCATTATAAGAGTTAAACGAATATAAGGTGTCTGTGACCTAGGGATCTGTCACCTGGTACTGTACGAGTACTGGTACAGCTAACGGGAGTCAGAATAAGTTATGACCTACGGGTCACTGAATCCAGCACACCACCCTGTGACTGTACATAGTGTTGTTACAGGTGGCAGAGAGCGGAGCACAGACAAAGCAAATTGTTCCGAAACAACAAACAGCTAGGAGCTGGAAACTGCTAGAGGGAGGCCTGTGCTTTAGCCAGGGCGGTCCCTTTCTAAAACTGCTGCTAGGAAACTGCTCACAAGCTAAGTTCCTACAGCTGAATCTCAAGGCTACTCAGCCACTTTCGAAGTGGTCCACAAAGCTGCAGAGTTCACCAGAGTTGAAGAAGTTGTCAGTGTCAAAGATGTTCAACCAGAACCAGAGTCCAGAAGTCATAATCCAGAACCAGAGTCCAGAAACCAGAGTCCAGAACCAGAAGCCAGAATCATAATCCAGAGGCCAAGACCAGAAACCAGAGGCAGGAAAAGATTCGTAGAGCAAAATTAGGAATCCCGAAAATTGAAAATCAGAATTCAAACCTGCCGAAACCTCAGAAGGAAAAGAAATGCCGAAAGTAAAACAGCACGGCAAGTCAGACAGACTGCTGGCAGTCACCCCAGTGGGATGTATTGCTGCGGTGAACTCAGGGGCTCGATCGAGCACCATCGAACCCTGAACCGCTGACACACATGCAAGACACATGAGTGCGGGCAGGGCTAGAGATGCAAAAGAGAATACTCTCGGCAATGTTGCCACACCGACACGTGATCGTGTAGCCGGTGGGGCCGAGGGAATCTCGTCTCCGGAAAAGGAATAACCGTCGGAGTCGTCGTCATCGTCGATCACGGAAAGCTCTCCCGTGTGAACCGGCTCGTGATCCGAGTCAATCGAGCACAATTTAAGGGAGGTGCCAGGGCATGTTGGCATTACCCGGTCCATAAAGGACACTCGCAGTGGCTCCTCGAAAGGAGACCCGAAAGAAGCGGGGTCCGATGCCGAAACCGGGTGGAGCCCAGCGTCGATCTCATGATTGGCAGGTGGTGGCGCATCGCACACCACCTGCGGCACAGACAAAGTGCCGATGTGCAGCGGTGGTTGCTTACCAGCTGCACCAGCACCACCGACCTGTGCAGCCGTAGCCGCAGACCGCAGGGACTCGAGGACGCCCCGTGCATCTGATAGCACACCCTCCATGCCGTCGCCCGAAGCACCATGACCCAAGCCCGCATAGTGGGCACGCAATCCCACGTCGTGCCGCACCGGGTAGGTGAAGGGCTCAGGGTCGGTACGCACCAGTGGTTGGTCGTGCTCGTGGCACAGGTCAGCGAATTCTTCGTCGTTCTCGTTGTCGAAGGCCGTCTGGAAGGCCGACACCACCTCGTCCAAGTCCATGGCGGCATCCCGTAGGTCAACATCGCACGAACCACACACCTCAGGGCAACGTGCAGTGTCGTGAAAGTGTCCAGGGCAGAGTGGGCACTCCTGTACGAAGGCTGAGGATGCGGAGTGAAACGAGATGCTCCTAGCACCTTGCGCCCTAATACCTTGAGGCCAATTCCCGCCCTTCGGGAGTGGGGACGCTCCGAAGCGGTGCTTCCATCCCACGTGACGATTACGCCCGTGAAATTTACCGTCGGTACGACGGTTTCGTTCATCGCGCCACTTGGACGGTGGAAATCTCACACCACCGCCCCCATGCGGACGGTGAGAGTCTCTCCGCGGCGGCGGTGCGTCTCGTGAAACATCACGCTCGTCATGTCGTAGGGAGGCAAGAAGGTTAGTGGCCTCACCAATCACACGAGCGAACTCCTCAAGGAAGTCCGTAATGTCATGCTGCTCGCTACCCGTGTAGGCCATCCCGAGAGGTGTGTGCGTCGGGACAGGTGCGGCCGCCTTGGGGCGGGTGGGAGGGCCATTAGGGTTCGCACACCACCAAACCTCTAGAACGTGGGTGTAAATCTCTTCGATGCCCACCTTCGCCAGCTCAGTGTCCAGGCGAAGTGGGGTAACCACCTCCTTGTAGAACTCGACGTCCAGTGCCGCCAGCAGCTGCCTCTTGGCGGCCTCGTCGTCCAGGGGGCCCGCTCCGCTAGCCGCGATAGCTTTCAGACATTCGTTAAATTGCGCGACCAAGGGCTCAGGGTCATTAGACGAACCGAAAGAAATGCTCAAGAGTTCTTCGTGGTGGCGGAGCGGCCGATGTCCAGGCGGCAGAAGCCGCTTGGTGATCTCAAGCAGCGCACGTTTTCCGTCACGCGGAGAAATCCGGGCCGAAGCGTCAACCCACCTTCGAGCTGGAGAATGGGGAGTCGTCAAAGACACCAAAGCACGAAGCAAAATGTCGTTGTAAATGGGGTGAACTTCTTTGGTCACGTCCACGAGGTCAAAAATATCCTCGCTGGCGGTGTCCTTGTTGACGAAGGAGGCCTCCAAGGCAGTCACTAAGGAGTCCCAAAGGAGTTGTCGATGTGGCTCACTCCCTGAAAACGAAGACGCCTTCGTCCCCAATGTGTCCTTCGCGACACGCTTCACAACGTCAGTGTCCCAGGACGATTGCAAAACGGCATTGCCGCGTGTCCTGTCAGCAGCAGCGAGTACAATAATAATAATAATAAAACATTTACACTAGTAAAGGGGACAAAGTCCTGAGAGTGCGGTATCCCTGCAAAGCAGGCTAGTGAAAACACCAGGGGCTACTCCCTCTACTATAGCGCGCCCACAGAGGGGCTCAACCCACTTTTCAGCAGGGTGACATCTAGAGAAAAAGCTAGGTGCTAAGCAACAAACTCTAGAAGATGGAGAAGCAGCCATGGCCGGGTGGGTGGAGGGTGGCTGAATCTGAGCGGTGGGGAAGGAAGTCGAAGAATTAAGGGGGTATTTGAGACGTGTTGAGGAAGGGCAGTCAGGGTGGCGGGAGGGAGGGGGTGGTGGGGGAGGGAGGGGGGAGGGCCCCTCCCCTAGGGGACGGGGAACCATCTTGTATTGCAAGACTTTTGAAAATTATTGCAGAAGGGTTTGAAGAAAGTCGTTTGATTGCTGCACAGCTTCTGTTTCTGTCATGGTCTCACTGCTCGAGATGTCAACTGTATGCGGGTCAGTGTTTAAGGTGGTAGTGGTGTTTAACAGAAACACGTCTCGCCTATTTTTGGTGTGTTGCCTACAGATTCTTGAAAGTTTTTTGAGGAGAGGTTTAATCTTGCCACGGGGAACACCTATCGTGTTGAGGACAGTACCAAAAAGAGGAGGGAGGTATCCCATGAGTGTAAGTACTTTGGGCCATTTCACGGTGCTAATAAAGGGCTTTGAGTTTGCGTTGGTGATTGTCGTGTCATGGTGACCACCATAATAATGCTCAGCATCACTCTGATGATAGGGAGGGTCTTGAGTGGGCCATGGGCAAAGCGAAGAAGGAAGTACTTTGTCGCTTTCGTTCATAACTTCATTCCAAATATCAGGGCTGACTCCTGTGTATTCTAGCCTCTTCTCCGTGACTCTGGACTTAGGAAGGACATTGAGGAACCATCTGGCAATCTTTTTCTGTGTAGGCCTCCAATCAAAGGCTGGTTGAGTATCACTGGGTGCACTGTCTATAGCTATGATAACGACATCCGAAAAGTCATCCTTATAGCATCCGCCACCTGGAAGAACGTAGGGGTCATCACCCGTCCAATAACCATTTGGGGATAAATGGAATAGTGTTATGCGGGAATCTGAAAACAAGTTTAAAACCTTTGTCGAACCATCTCTTTTGGTTTTTGGGAGACAGCGGAAGAATCCATGTTCCTGAAAATCCGGGGACGGTGTTGGCCGCTTTATGTACCATTTCCAAGGTAGTCATAACCGCCGATGATTTGCCCTTTTCTTTCCCATCAAAGGGGGGATTTCCATAAACGATTCTGCCGATGCCTGTTATCGGATCCACGTAGGCATCCCAAGCGAGACCATCAAAGCCAATTTTCCCATGATGGCAGAAGGGCCTGAGAGCTTTCTTCATTCTTGCGGTGGGTATGCATCTTCTTGAGTGAATTCTAGGGTGGGCATTTAGTGGGTTGGAGAAAAGTTCACAGCCGTTTTTGTCAAGGTTTCTGTCATCCACCAAAATATCTAAGAGGCTTCTTCTGATCGCGTAGCAGTTTTTAGGATCCCCCGATTCAAACTTACATGCATTGAGTGCTTCGTGAATATCGTGTGCCCTATTCGAGTACTCCGCAAGTGAGCATGGTACTGCTTTGTTGGAAAGGCGGTGCCAGGCCAAAAGTTTCCAAAACTCTTTCTTCTGGACATATTGGAGTTCGGGATATTTAATTGTCCCCGTGACATGGTCCACTTCAGGTTTAGCGGCCACAGCAATGGTATTCTTTTTTGAACTTGATGGTCGGTACATGCTAGCTTCCGGGAGAGCGTGTAAGTATAATTCCTCCTTCATTTCCTGTCTAAGGTCAGCAAGTGGAAAAAGTTTCGATGGCTCTGTTTTGATGTATGTGGTACCTTTTCCAGGGTTTAGTAGTTTGGGCTTTTCTGAGATTTCTTCAGCAATGATTTTCCTTAGTTCGCCATCTTGGGTTGTTCTAAGACTATGCAAGCTATTATTATGTCCTGAGCATTCAAGTTGGATGTGTTCGAAGGTGCATTTTGTATTCTGTTGGCAGTAGGGGCAGTTTTCAGTCCCGATTTTCCCCAGTTTAAATAAACGTGCTGGAGAGGCTTGGAGACCCAGGAGTTCTCTGCTTCTAGAAGCGGTGAAAGCTTTAGGTGTTATTTTGGAAATATCTTTAGTGGGGGCGGTGTTATTCTCGTTGAGCATTCTCAAGTACTTCCCTTGAGACTGTAGAGTTCTCCAATTATGATAGTGTGAGAGACGTTGAATTCTTCTAATGTGACTACGGATATCGCCTAAGATAGGGACCTCAAAAAAGAATAACGAGAAGGGTAGTTCCTCGGCAGGGTCGTAGCGAGAGATGTCTAGACAGCCCCCTCTGAATGAGGCTCTTTTAGCAGTACGGTCCACTCTGTCATGGACTTTGTCATTATTGTGACCCCTAATCCATTTGAGGATGATTTTGTTGTGGTCTCCTTCACTGTAAAAACCAAGTTCTTCTAACAGTAGGCGAACAGCCTGCACATCTCTGCGATTAGCTTCACGTAATTTGTCCCGAGCACTCATGGACCTGCCATCCTTTGTTACAGCAGATATTGCTGCCATGGAGTCAATGGCATGTACCATTGGAGTAATGGATTTGAGGAGTTTCTCTTTTTGTTCTGTGAGTAGAAATCGCAGTCCCGCAATTTCAGCAGATGTGCTACTCGGGTTTTGAATATCTTCCTTGATAAGAAGCCCCGATGCGGAGAAAGTTCTTGAGGGGGGGATATTCATCTTCCGAACAAGTGGCATCCCGTTGTCAAAGTTCTTTTATGGCATATGCTGCACCACTGCATGCTGTTTTCTTTCCAGCAAATAGAGAACCATCGCTTGCCATATCATAATCTTCCATTTGTTTGCTCTTTTCGGCGTTGGGGGTGGATTCTTCTTCCGAGTCGCTAGGGCAGCTGTATTCACTTTCTTCCTCCGCAGTTTTGTTTTTCATTCTGGCAATAATGGTCTCATACTGTCTGTCTGAGATGTAATCATAGTGTGAGTTTATATCACTGACTGTAGCAAGGACAGAAGAGGGCGGGTCCATATGGTCATTATATTCGAAAATAGAACCTGCTGGAACTAGGATGCAACCGTCATTGGTGATGCTATATTCAAAGTCGTATTGAAAACTGTTGGTACCTTCGATTCTGATAAAGACATTAGGGTTTATGGCATTGTTACTGTATTCTGTATATTGTATTGACATGGCCTCTAAGTCAATATTGGTAATGTGAATAAGAGAGATGGAATTTCGGTCACCATTTCCTTTCCAATGAAATTCACCCGTGTCGGGGGGTACTATGTTGTCTCTATATTGTTTCTTGACATATCTGGCCTGTGGGTCCAAATCTACAGGGTTTTGAAGCATTTCCTTTTCGATTTCGGTTAGCCATCCAGGAGGTCTATTACCGTTCAGCCTGAAGAAACCTTTACTTTCTTGCCAGTTTTTTAACATTCCACCGCAGGGAGTCAGAAAGGAACCTGTGTGCTTGAGGTTGTATTTTTGTATTGCGGAGGTAACATTCCTCGACATGTAAAGTTGTCTGGGAAGGGTGGTGATTAATGTGGTTTCACCCGCTTCATTTTCAGGGTAATTTTTAGAGTCGATAGCATATCCAAGTTTTGCCATAATGTGACCTGTACGCCTAAACCAGTTAAAGCGTTTGTCTTTTGTGTGACTGTAGGTTGCATAGTGTGATAAGGGGAAGCCCGAGATGGCATTTTTACCCATTTCGTTGTTCATGTTTTGAATTATTATTTTAAGCCATAGATTGCTGTTTCTACGGTATAGTGAGATGAGGTGGGGATCAGTGATACGGTCCGTGTGGTTGTGTTGCCAATATTCGTGTTCATCTGCAGAACACAGGGTGTTCATAGTTTCAGTAATACACGTCGCGGTTACAATATCAAAGACACTATCAATACCGTACCCGCCTTGGCAGACTGCTGTCCAGATTATTTGGTGATTGGTGTCAACTGGGCAGCCCAAATATTTAATTATAAACGAAGCTATCATTTTGTCTAATTCAATTGCGACATTCTTTGAGGAGTTGGCAATTGCTGAGGTAACTTTAAGGGGGTATGCCATCCTCGGTACTACAACCGCATTTATAACATATCTTAGCTGGTGTAGAGTCATGTGTTGCAGTTGGATGGATATTAGGGTAGATTTAAGTCTGTCAATAAGGATTTCCGCCTGTTTGTCCCATTCCCCATTTAGTGCAAACCATACTCCGAGACATATGTTTACCTCTTTGCTGTTGGAGAAATCAAGGAATTCTGGTGACTCAGGGGGTATCCATTTCGAATCAATGGAAGGACTTGAGTCATTTGTATTGGGCTCCAGATGACCCCCTGAGATGAGTAAATCATCGGACAGGTCATATCGCGTTACTGTTTTGCCCTGAGGTTTGATGCGCTTTCTGTAAGAGTATTTGGATTTCTTAACATTGATGGGAATACCGATGAAGCTCATAAATTCATTAACTATACCTAGCATGTCTTGAACTTCGTCTTTAGTTTTCCCCACGAGAATGATGTCATCACAGAAGAACCGTGCAAAGATATTTAAAGTGGTGTCCTTTTCTAATAGGTTTTGGGAGGGAGGAATAACATTATTTCCTGGTTTGTCTGGTCTATGGCGTTCCGAGTTCAGTTCATATCCATATGTGGTTCCTGTCGGGTTTACACCGTTTGCTCTTTTTGCTAACCAAATTGCCAGAATGTCCATAATGGCTACAAACCTTAGTGGGCTCAAAACTTCTCCCTGAGGAACTCCACATTCGAGGGACCATTCATCTGTGAGGCCTTCTTCAGTGAGTACCATTCTAGAGGCATCATTGGTGATGTCTGAGATGATGTTAATTATTTGTGATGGGAGTCCTAACTTTCTGAGCGCTAAATTGCTCATCCAGAATTCAGCTCTGTCAAATGCTTGTTTGAGGTCCAGGTAAACTACGTGGAGGTCTTTGTCGTATCTATTGGCATCCGATATTACTTCATTCAAAATTTGGAGTGAGTCATCTATGTTTTTATTCGGAAGAAAGGCATCTTGAATGGGAAAGAGAATGGGGTGGGTGTTAAGTATTGTTTTGAGACGGTTAGCAATTATTGTGTTAAATAGTTTAAGACCCGTTTCCAACATTGTGAGAGGTCTGAATTATCTATTGTACATGGTGCAGAGGGGTTTTTAGGGATTGGAAGGATGACTCCAGATTTTGCACTCTTAGGAAATCTCCCAGTTATAAGAATGTGGTTAAAAAGTGTGACAGTAACATCTTGAAAATTCTCTGGGCCCTTGATCCACTGCGAGTATCTCATTCCTGAGGGTCCTGGTGCTGTGGAGATGCCACAGTCCGAGTATGCTTGTTGAAGTTCTTTGTGCGTGATTTCTGTCAGTAGTCTCGCAGCGGCCGTATCGGGGATTTTAGGGCTATCCTTGAGAATATCAGTGAGCCACTGTGGGAGTTCATCTGGCTCATTCGGGTTAGTAGAAAATAATTTTTTATTTTTGTATTCATCTAGTGTTGTGTTTAGTCTTTCTGTCTTTGTCTCAGGTATCTTTCCATCACTACCTGGGGTAGCGGCTGCACCTTTTTCAGTAGGTTTCATCTTTCACATGACTGTGTCTAGAAACCTCGAAAGGTTAGTTGAGAAAAGATGCTGCAAGGCTTCTTTTTCTCGAAGTTTGCGTCGTTCAATGTCGGTGTCTCTGCTTTTTTGAAAAGCATTTCTGATTATTACATAATTTTCATGCAATCGCAATCTCCATGTGGCTGCTGTTTCATTGAGTCTGGGTTGGAGCGCGGCAAACGGTAGAGTGCGGGCAGCCTTTTTGGCTTGCTTCGGAATGTTGTTAACATGGGTTCTTGTATCCAAATATTTGATGGTGCGGCGTACTGTGTTTAGCCATTTGTATATATAGTTAGATACTGCTGATGGTTTTTCTGACCTCCCAGTTTTGTTCAGATTCTTGGTGCCAAAGGCGTCACTTGCCGCCTGATGTGCCAATTTGTGCAGGGTATCCCATGTCGCGTCAGGGTGCATTTCCTTGAGGCCAGTGCCGCCGTTTCTAGCCGCTTCCAGTCCATTATCCATTTCAAGTGTGCTATGTAGTCTCTCAGTGTAGGACACCCAGCCAGTAGCGTATTGGAATAAATGAGTGGTGCAGTCTATTTTTTCCGAATGCATCTCAGATCCGTACAGGTTCCAGAATTTAGCAGGCATATGGGGTTGTAGAAGAATATCCCAGCTGGTCATGTGATCATCTGTGCTGGATTTCGTGATTTTCTTAACTTCCAGTGAGCTGAATGAAAGGTGTCGTTTGAGATAGGCATTTACATCTTTCTTATTTAGTAGGTGTGGCGAACCTATATGCCAGATGTTATCTTTGTCGTTATGGCCTAAGTTGAGACCACCTTCTGGCATCCCCTTTCCTCTAGAGAGTAAATGAGCTGCATGCCATGGGCTGTTAAGGTGAATCCACCATTCCTTGGGTTTGTTGTGCCATTTTAAACATTGTTCTATGTTGTCTGTCTCTTTATTTTTAGCTACGAGCTTGCTCACTGTTATGGGGCTGCCGTCAGCATTATCCCGTTTAAGATCAAGATCAGTGGTGTCACCCTTGATGGTGCTGATAGCGTCTCTTGCTTTGTTTTTATTGATGCACGCGTGCACAAGTTCATTTGTGCTGTATCCGTTTGCTTCAAGGAGACCTACAATATCTTTCTTGTTTATTTTCCTTTTTGTATCCGTGTTTTTGTTTGTCATTCTGATTGGGTAACCTGGGTACTCATCATGTGTGGTTTCCTTGGCACCATTAAATCTAGGTGTTGGCAAAATGGCTATTACCCTTCGGGTGGCTTAAGCCACCCTAACAGCGATTTAGGGTGGCTTAAGCCACCTTAACGTTTTCAATTATTGCGGGAGCTATCGGTACCGGAAGCTAGATTTCTTTAGCTCAAAATGACGGCGACATTGTCTTCTTTTAGACACTATGTGCACTATTAGGCGAGCCCAAGTTCCCGGTGAGCAATTTTGGGAAGTATCCAAGAGGGTGCAACATTTAGTAAAATTTGAGCAATTTCCCCTTGTTTTTGCATACCCATGCTACTTCAACCGAGATTTTGAGGGTCAAGATGACCTCGGATCAAACTTTTGGCAAGACACTGCAGAAAGAGCAGCTCGAGATCTTGACAACATAGGTCTCCAAATTTTGAAAGCGTTTTCGAGGAAGCCCCCGGTGAGCTAATTAGCTTAAGGTGGCTTAAGCCATCTTAAGGAAAATTGGAAAATACCCACCCTACTTCAACCGAGATTTTGAGGGTCAAGATGAACTCAGATCAAACTTTTGATAAGACACTGCAGAAAGAGCAGCTCAAGATCTTGACGAAATGGGTCTCCAAATTTTGAAAGCACCGCCGAGGAAGCCCCAATGAGCCCTTCAAGTTAAGGTGGCTTAAGCCGCCTTAAGCTGCGGGTAATAGGCAAAAATTGCATCTGAAGTTATCTCAGGTTTGATGTCGTTTTGAGGGAGCTTAAATTCAGCCCATACTATCCCGTGGTCGGAGATGATATAAGGGTTTTCCTCCGTCCATCCAGATTTAACTGTCATTTCTGCCATAGTAGAGTTTGCCATGATATGAGTGAGCTTTGCTTTTGAGTTTTTGGATATAACATGTGTGAAAATTTCTGTGTTTGGGTTTCGGTCCATGATCAGTTCATTGAGGGAACATTTGTCATGGTTGAAATAAGTTAGAAGATGCTTATTCTTCTCGACATGCTCTTGATATGACATGTAATTTCCACCAGACACCCGCTGATTTGGGGTAATAGTACAGTTTTTGTCACCTATCTCTATGTAGGCCTTTTTTGGATTATTTCCTGCCTTTCCTGCCCAGTCAATGAGTGTGTCATATAATTCCTTTTGTTCATCTACTAGTGTGGCATCATTCATGTAACCGCTGGCTATGTAGAGCTCCAGACCGTTATTTCCTGAAAATTTTATCATTACTGCCCTTTTTGCATCACCATCAATTGTGGTAACCGAGGTGGAAAGTGGTAACCGAGGTGGAAAGTGGTAAACTTTTCGGGTTCCATAAGATCATAGAACCAATGGAAGCTCTTTCGTTTACATGAGATGTGCGGAATTGGATTCCTTTTTGTGTCATTAGGGTTTTAATTAATGCAAGGTTTTCAGTATTCACTTTGGTTTCTGATATACAAATTATATCGGCCCGTTTGTCAATTAAAAGATTGCAGATTGTTTCTAATTTAACCAAACTGTCTTTATCTTCTTTGTGGTGTCGGAGGCCTCTCATATTCATACCCATTATGATCAGACTGCCAGAGTGTTGTGCTAGTTGTAGTTTTGTAAGTCGGTCTAATTCTTCAGATTGTTTACTAACGCTTTTGTGTTTTGCTTTTTGTAAGATGCTTCTGCCATCTGCGTCATAAATGTTTTCACAATCAAAGATTTTGTTTGTGCATTTGGTCTTTTGGATTATTCTCTTTTGTTTATGAGAGTGTTTCCTGCGGTATCCATGTGTGTGGTGTGCGCTAGAAAGTTTTCCTTTGCCTGAGATGAGATGATTATAAGCAGTGTGGGTAGGTTTACACTCTTTGTTTTCAGGATTTGGCTTTGTAGGATGTGCATCAATTTTCGGGAGGTGAGATCTTAATGATTGTCGTATGGATGAGATGGCTTTGTTGTTTTCATGTTTGGTTATTCTAGCTTCTCTGCCCGTTTGCGGAAGAATTCTAATGTTTAGGTTTTCAAGTTCGTATCGTAGATCTCTGTTTAGTTGTGCTGCCGAGAAGAATTTAGTGTTGTGCAGGATGTGGAAGGCTTTGTGGGCTAGTATAAAATTGAAAACCCCCATGTTGTTTGGGTGTACTCCCAGTTTCAAGGTTATGCGGTGCACACTTGGGTCTTGTGGGAGAGGTGTGAAACTGTCTTTCTGGTGATTATTGGTAGAAATATCAAAATCATAATGAATAATCTTTCTTTCTGGAATTATGTGGACCGCAGTTGACCATATTTCATTTATCACAAGGAGATGAATTTGAATGTCGGTGTTATTCGTATTCGAGGTGTGATGATATTTCCTATGTGATTCGATGGCTTCTGAAACAATTGTTTCATTAGTGGTGTGTGTCTTCCATTCCAGTCTGAAAGTTTCTATCAGAGTTTCTATCTGCTTTCTAGGTGTGGCACCTCTCCGTGTGAGGATGTGGTGGGAAGGTGAAGTCATATTTGGGCCGCTGGTTACCGCGTCATTTCCATTGGGCTCCAGGTTTTTGAGCTCCAGTGTGTTGCGGATATTCTTGTCCAGCTGCTCTATTTCTTTCCTGATTTCTAATCGGTATTTATGTATTTCTTTTTGCATTGTTTTGTCGCCATACTCCCCGCTACATAGATCATACTTTAGGTACTCGAAAAATGAGGTCTGGTGGGAACCTCTGTTCCATTGGGCCCATCTGAAAGCAGTTTTTGCTACCCATGTGCCACAGTTGTATGTATCTGTTTGAAATGTATCTTTGCTAATGGTAATTGTGAATACCTTATGTTCTGTGGTGGCTTTGAGATTTTCCAGCCAAGTTCTGAGTGCTACCACAATCGTATTGATGGTTTCTCTTTCGGCTTTATCTCCAAAAGGGCCATATATGTAAGCTTCTATTTTCCCAGGTGATGACAAGCGGATCATTATGAGGCGCCAGTGTATATTGTCACACACGCCTATTTGTGTGTGGCCATATTTCTTGAGTCTAATGATAATGAGTTGTGTGAATTTTTGGTCCTCCAATGTCATTTTTAGCATCATGTCTGTGAGGTCCATGGGGGCAATGGTACTCGGGTCCCGGATTTTCATTCCGTCACCAACATGGGTTGCATTTAACCACCCCTTTTCTGAGAACAGTGATTCCGTGGCCATCCTATTTCCATCTATTGCATTATCTTCGGTGCTTGCACCACCGCTTAACATCTGATCAGGTTCAGGCATATTATGTTGTTCGGTGGCATTGCCCTTCTTGCGGTGGATTTTACGTTTCGTCATTTTTAGGGGTGATTTCATTTTAGATTTCTTTATATTTTGGGTCCGTGCCCTCTTCCAGAGCCATGCCATTTGGGGGTTTTGTATCATGTATTTCAAGGCGCCTTTGCTGATCCTTTTGCATGCCTTAGGTCTCTTGTGAGCTAATTGTATTATGACTCTAGGCCCTGGAAAATATTGTTTAGAGTTCAACTTCATTTTGCTAAGTCCCGCCATTAAATGGAAAAGCATGATAGCGGGCCCGTAGATGATTTTTTGCAGATCTGCTCGTGTCTTAACCTTCTCCTCACATCTCAAGAGGTGTCGCATTATTATGTAATATGTCATAATTATGCTGCCACTTATGTCTTTATCAATTACTATCTCCATTTAAAATATGTCTCGGTCCGTGCTGGGTTTACTAAGTACAGTCTTAAGTTCTCAAGGTAACTTGTAGTTTTACCGACAGAAAGTATTGATTTGTTTTCGGTCCATATCAGATTGAAAGTAGGCATGTGGCACGGCTAGGTGGGCCCGGATTGCATAATCGATGAAAATGACATTTAGAAGTCGCAAGAAGTTTCAAGAAGTACTTAGTGGTTAAAAGAAATCATCTAGAGGCAATATTTTATATTTTTGATAATTGTAGTGGCCACAGGGCTGCTTACAGGTCGCGGACGGGCTGCCGTACATACATTGCATATCTTGCGGGCGCGTGAGATATGCAAATGATACGGGGAAGTTATTAGAAGTTGTGAGAAGTATCTAGAAGTCATCCGTAGGCAATGAGAAGCAAAATTTCACATCGGGACATATTCACGGGGTGCTGGGGAGCTAATTTCGTCTGTAAAATGGCTGCAAAGCAGAAATTGCATATCTTGCGGGCGCGTGAGATATGCAAATGATACGGGGAAGTTATTAGAAGTTGTGAGAAGTATCTAGAAGTCATCCGTAGGCAATGAGAAGCAAAATTTCACATCGGGACATATTCACGGGGTGCTGGGGAGCTAATTTCGTCTGTAAAATGGCTGCAAAGCAGAAATTGCATATCTTGCGGGCGCGTGAGATGTGCAAATGATACGGGGAAGTTATTAGAAGTTGTGAGAAGTATCTAGAAGTTATTACTAGGCATCGAGAAGTGATATTTCACATCGGGTCACATTCGCGGGGCGTTGGGGAGCTAATTTCGTCTGTAAACTGACTGCAAAACAGAAAATGCATGTCTCGTGGGCGCGTGAGATATGCAAATGATACGGTGAACTTATACTTTTTTAATTTATCCGTCCACCGCGTTAGATTTGCAATATATCGCCGCATTATTTCCGAGCTCCGTATTAGTTTATCTGTACCCCGCTTGGCTACATCCCGTGTGTCTTTTGCAAGACCAGTGCGCACCTTGCTTCCCCCATTTCCGCGGCTTCTGAGCATTACTGTGCTCTCCGTGTTACGCGTTACACCCACTTGTTGCCTCCCCTCAGCTACCATATCGTTTATTTGGGCATTCCTCTTTCGCACATGGCTTCGTATATGTCCTCGGGTCCCTTCCCTGAAATTTTTTGGTTCTAGGCTCTTTTTTGCAAAATTTCGATTTTTAACGAATTGTGCCTCATGCAATTCGCTTCCGGTCCAAGGTTGTCCGTTTGCCTTTATTTTTTCCTTACTATCCCTTATTGTCATATATAAGCATTGTGTGAAATATTTTCGCCCAATTTTACTCCTACGCACCTCTACCCGTCCCATATTCACTAGGTATCGCCTCAAGAGATTAGGGTTTCCCATTATTTTGGTGCTTATAGCCGCCTTTTCCCCTAAAATCATGTGTTCGTGCCCCCGGGCCTCTCGTAAGTCATTTCCATGGTCAGTATGCATCCTGACCCGCCAGTTTATACTTGTTTTCAGCATATCATTGTTTCCCTTGTTACGCGTTACATCCATGTGTTGTCTTCTCTCGGCTGTAATATCTCTTAATTGGGTCTCATGCTTTTGTATGCAGTTTCGTACATACCCTCGGGTTATTTCCCCCAAATATTTCAGTACTATGCCCTTTTGTATGAAATTTCGGTTTTTTACGAATTGCACATAACACAATTCGCTAAAGTTCCAAGGTTGGCTGTTCTTATTCATTTTCCCCATACTTGTTTGTGCCACCTTTTCTGGCCACTGTGTGAAATGTTTTTGTGTAATTTTGCCCTCATGTGTCTTTATTCCCCCCTTTCCCTTTAGGTATGGCCCTCTAGACTTAGGGTTTCTTATTATTCGCCCTTCAGCTCTCGGAGACCGCTTTAAGTTAGAACCGGACCGCTTCAGGTTATCTGTCGGCATATTAAAGCTATCTAACCTCCGTGTTGAGTTAGCCGCATGCTGCTTCGGGTTTCCCGAGTCCTGTGATTGTTTATCCTTTAGCCGCTTACATTTGTTGGTTGTCCTTATTAAGTTTGTTGCAAGCCGTGCTAAGTTATCTGCTGACCGTATTGAGTTATTAGTGAGCCATGTTAGAGTATCTGCACACCATAATAAGTATACCGCGGGCCATATACAGAGGGCCACGTAACACTTTAAGTTAACTAAGTGTGTAGTAAAGTTAACTACAGGCCGTATTAAGTTATCAGCAAACCAAAGCGTGTCTGTTGTAGGCCATATTAAGTTATCCGCGTGCGGTGTTTGGTTTTCTACGGTCCGAGCATATTGCCGTATTATACTTGCATATTGATAAATATATTGTGTTAAGTTAACGGACCGCATCGGGTAAATTATACAAACAGTTTTAGGTTTCATGAAGTTACATTTTGTATATGTGCTAAGAGAACTTAACAGGCATGTACAGTGTGTTTTCTCGTGAGGAAATGACTTAGCTCTTATTGGCAAGTGGTGGTTTGTCACTGGCAGGCTAAGACACACAATAAGAATGTTACTTCTGAGTTCACTCAGGTGAAAATTGTGGGACCAGTGTGACTTGCCGTAGGTTGGGGAAACAATGCATAGTAAGTAAGTATTAACACACAGTCGTGCCAAGGGGTCAGGGTTGTACTGTATGCGGTAAGCACCGAGACTTGGGAGGATTACAAGGCTGTGTGAGAGTGTTGTCAGTTCAGCTATAAAGCCGTAAGCCGCGGGGCTGCAGGTGTGTAGATTCCTCACATAAAGGTAAAGTCTACTCAAAGTCAGCAGTAGAGGGTTGCCGTCACTTTGCCTGTGTTTCTGTTGTGTGAATCCCATAGTGAATTGCAGGTTGGCGGTACCTGAAATGAGGTTAGCAGCCAACCCGGACCATAGGGAGTTAAGAATGTGAAAGAGACTTGTGATTGAAGAAAGAAAAGAGCGTTGTGAAGCATATACCTGATTAGTTCTGCCCCATATCTTCGTCTTGTTCAGGCGGGAGCTGGTCAAACTGATTAGCCAATGCCACCGGCTGAGATGTAGCTGCCTCGGTGAGTTCTTTCCTCCTCGATTGGCCTTCGTGCTGCTTACGTGCCGGGCTGCTTGAAGAGGGATCGGCCGATCTTTTTTGCTTACCTGGGTTGTTTTGTTGAAAAGCCGTAATGTGCTCAGAGAACAGGGCAGGTGTGATGTATACAAGTGTGTGAGATCAAGGAAACAACACGGGGATTGACAAGAAACCCAAGACTTATAAGAGAGGTCAGTTGCTTTAAGTTTCTTACCTGTAATGCGACAAGCAGAGCAGGTACAACCAGGCGGGTGGTTGCCGTGGCGGTAACCGCTGTGGGTTTTCCGTGATGCCGAGATCCCGCTCGTGGATTCCGCCTGCTTGGCAGCCGTGCCAGCCTTCGCCGTGGGTGTTCTGGTTTTATCTGCAGCAGTTAAGTAAGACCGCTTGGCCATAGCGATCTTGCGGTATTTGGCAGGGCAGTTTCTGGAGCAATGGTTCAGGGCGTCACGGCCTGTGCAGCTCTTGCAGATGTATGCAGAGCACCTGTTTTCATAGTTAACTGTTAACAATGTTGAAAGGTAATGGGAGTTTTTACTCCGGATTGGCATACAAACCGAGTTAATGACAAGGCAAGAGTAATGAGCAAAGGGATTGACGGACCTGGTTATCCAGATGACTCCAAGCTTTTTGAAGGGGTACTCCAATGGCATAGTGTAGAGTGCGTGCTCAGGATTCTTGTTCTCGATCACAGTTGGCTCAGGGAATCTGCCTAAGGGTTTTTTGAGTGTAGTGAAGAAACGATGTGTCAATTTTTCTCCCTCTGTGTAAGTCTGGTAAAACGGGATGTCGTTTACGTATTTGCCGAAAACTGTGGATTTCAGGAAGTCAATGATGTTACTGAGTGTGGGTTGGCATTTGGCCTTGTTTGCTTTGAACGTGACGTTGAAACTGGTGAATCTATGAGACTTGGGGGTGACATTGTATCCTACGTCGTCACTGTCTAAGACTGCGAGTCTGACCAATGCCGCTGCTTCTGTTTCTGTTGCTACTTTGACGTGGATGAAAGGAGCCACCTGGTTTCTGTACTTCTTACCCACGACACTGAGGACTGCGATGTCCAGGTTGTTTCTTAGAAGAAACGCGCGAATTTGTTTCCGTGTCTGTTCAATTTCTCTCACCGTGAATTCTCCTGTTTTCTTTGCAGTCATACGGTGAATTTTAACCGAGGCTAAGAAATCCTGGTTTGCGAGTTCTTCCTCCTCTTCGTCACTCACAATCTCAATTTCAGCTTTAGCCGATTCAACGTATTTGTTCGCTTCAAGAATTGTCTCAAAGTCAAATTCACCAGTCACCTCGTGGTTCTGAAGTCCTCTAGCGTTCGTTTTCAATTCGCTATCTCCAAACTCGCGCTCAGCTTCGATGTCCTGTTCAAATTCACTTTCAGGCTCGCTTCCTTCCTCAGCCTCACGATCCTCCTTTTGGACTTCAGCTTCCTCAGCAGTCGTGTCAAGCTGTAATGCGTTGAGTCCCAACGATGCCGAAGTGTTTTCTGGTCTCTCGTATCTTTGCGCGAGTTCGTCTGCTGTGTCCTCCAGGATCTGAGTGTAGATGTCATATTCAAGCAGCCTGGTTCCTAATTTCAGCAGACAACTCTCGATCACGTATCCTTTAGAGGCCTGGAGAATGCGCTGAGTGAATTGGCTATCGTGTGTGAGAACCAGCTGCCAGCTTTCTTCGTTTCCACTGATGTTGAAGATCTCTGAGAAATTCTGTGTTAGAAATGGAAACGTTTCAATGTGCGCTTCGTAATTAACAAGGACATATGACAAGCGCAAAGAAGTCACAAGGTTTTGATGGGAGAGACTTACTTTAATTACTGAGCGGAGAAAGTTCCCTTGATGTTTGTCTGGCAGCGTGCCAAAGAAATGCGTGGGGTCGAATGCTTCCTTCTCAAGTAGTTGCCACTTGCTCGTGAAGTTGTTGAGAAGTAAATTGCCGAGCTCTTCGTTAGCTACTCCAGTCTGCTCCCACGTAAAGAAAGCCGCAATTACAGTGTTTCTTCTTTTCCGTATCTGAAAGTAGGTGCTGTTGCTATCCCACTCTGGAGTATAGTCTTCCTCTTCGTTATTTTGACTCATGATTTTTATCTGTGTTTCAGAGTTTGCCAAAATAAATTGGAGCGTAAGGATCAGAGCGTTTGTGAAAGCAATGTGTATTAACAGTCGTGTAATTCTGTTTTTTGAGCGCGTCTCGTTTCGTGAGAACAGTTTGTGAGTACCTCGAGGGTCAGAGCTGAGCTCTTTCCCCTCTTCACTCTGCTTATTTTTTCGTGCCTTCCCCGCAGAGATTAACTCGTTGGGCTCAGACACGGATTAGCAAAAGAAAATCATAGCAGCAGTTTGCGGAAAGGGCATAAGTAAGACAGGGCTTAAGCATATTTAACAACACAAGAAGGCGCAAGTCACGCTGAAAAAATCAGCGCGCTTTTACCTTCGCTTTTATCTTCCTCCAGCTTCGAAAAACCTTCAGAAAATATTACATCATATATTATTTTTCAGAAAAACATTTTCAGGTTCGCCTCATGGGGCGAACGTTTTTGTTGACACCACCGACCCGATAGCGATATCATATCACCCCTCTCGTGAGGTTATCGTTATGGGCCCACCACGCTTCCAGGCCTTCCAGGCCTTCCACTCGTGAAGGTATCGACTGATTAGACTGATTGATTAATTCAGTCAGTGACATGAGCGACAAAAACCAAATCAGTTCATGTCACCGACTGAATACGATGTCACCAACCGAATACCAATTAATAGAAAACTCTCTCACCTGCCCATCACAAAATATAATAATAATTTATTGCGGTGGGGGCGACGTATATTAATATTACCGCCAGAAGTGATGTATAATTATATATATATGATTTATGGTATATATAATTTATATAACATATTTAATAGAGTACTTCTGAGGCTTCATGATAAAGAGGGGTGGGAGTATGGGGCCCTCCCCTCCCCAACGCTTCCACCTCGTGAACCCCCCCCCCACGAAACGCTTCCCGCTACCCCACTACCCCAAGAACTCCCCCCCACCTCCCCACCCCTTATCGCGAAGCGCCAAGAAATTTCAAGCAAATATGTTATATAAATTATATATACCATAAATCATATATATAATTATATATCCTTAACTTCTGGCGGTAATATTAATATACGTCGCCCCCCACCGCAATAAATTATTACTTATATATGTGATGGGCGAGGTGAGAGAGTTTTCTGAATTAATTGGTATTCGGTTGGTGACATCGTATTCAGTCGGTGACATGAACTGATTTGGTTTTTGTCGCTCATGTCACTGACTGAATTAATCAATCAGTCTAATCAGTCGATACCTTCACGAGTATCCCTTCCACTTTCCTCGGGCTCGTGTCACTCTCGTCCCCAGACGAGAGTTTAGACGATTCGATTCGAGGGCTGCGTTACTTGATGATTGTGGAGCTCGTCTAAAAGTCTCCGGACGCCCATAAGCTCAATCTGCGTTACAAACCCTAAGTAATATTCGCGCTATTTCGGTCCGGAGACTCGGGTTCCAGAGTAACTTTCCTCGCACCTGTTGAAAATACAACCTGGAACCGTCGAATTTTGCAACATCGAACATGCCCCCTATTTTAATTGGCTGGGGTCCAAGAATGGTGTGTCCACGTGGTATTAAAAAATCTGAGGTGATTGACCGATTATATCGTAGTATTCTGATCAGATTGGCTGCCGAATTTTTCTTGACTAAATATCAGTTCTGAGTTCATCAGTATAAAGGTATAAACGAGCAGGAGAGGATGATCAAAATACGTTCAGCTGTAGTTCATGATAAACCCTATGCTCGGCGGAAAGCAAGACAACTGGGAGAGAGAAATGGAGTCGATGAAAAGCGACGACGTTGATGATACTATCGTAAATGAAAGTGATGAAGAGGAGTTTGATGAAGCGAAGTTCCTGGAGCACGTGAGGCTGAATCGATGGGTGTCGATGGATGTGGCGGGGATGCGCCTCTTTCGCTTCAACTGGGTGGTTTCACTTATGGCATCCGTGGTCCTGTGGGGATTCGCCATCGCTTGCCTTATCGAACCTGATGACACGCTCAGTGAGTTCAAGAAGTGGCAAGTGTGGATCACTCAGGTATTCGCTATGACGTCGTTCGTCCTAACGGATTCTGCTTCATCTTTAGCTCATCGCGACCAGTGACGTTATTGATAGCGCGGAGTGGCCAGAGTAGTCCCCTGCGCTAACATAGCGCATGTGGTGTGTCTACGTACTACGACAGTTGTGTCGTCGTGCATCTTCGCTGAAGTCAAGGTGCTGTTTGACGTCCCCACACGTACACCGGCTTTTGAGTCGGGTCGGTTCTTCCGAAGTGTGCGACTGACTTTGAACGCGGTACTGGGGCTGGGGACTGACGCTACCTTTCGCAGAATTTCACCTGGTTGTACATTGGCACTCAGGTAGGGCTTCCTCTGTATGTTCGCTTCGCGTCTCTCCCTGCACCATGCTGTCACTCCGAACCACCGTGATGAACAGCTGTAAGGCTGCCACGATCGTGTTTTCACGCTGTTTATGTTTCGACAAACTCTTCGGGTTCGGGTTCAAGGGAGCGGCTGGTCGGCGCAGTCCACCGCATGATGTCGTGTGGCATTGCAACAGTGGTTGGGCCTTCTTGCGCTCATCCGTACGCTACTTGACGCGCAGGATGTTTGGTCGATATTCCTTTTGTGGCTCTGCTTCAGTAAGTACGGAACGATTAAACTGGGGAAGAAGAATGACAAGCCAGAATATAACGACTTCACGTGGTTCGCTATGCTTTTCTCTTGTGGAATTGCAGTCGGACTTTACTATTACGGCGTCAGCGAGCCCATGTACTATTACCGTAACAGCGCGTACGCCTCATAATTCCATGCCCTTGTCAGCATGCAAGCGAGCACTTGGGGTTTGGTCTTTCCGAAGCTTCTTTTATCAGTCGCTTCATAGTCAGATGCGGGCAATCGGGTTAGGGGACTCCTCTGGTGCAAGAGGCTGCGCTTCCCATCCGATAGAGAGCTTTAACGGGAGCCGCTACGCTCATTGCTTGCGTTTCTTCGCTGGACAG
>LGRX02032510.1:0-14759 GCA_001247695.2 Cymbomonas tetramitiformis | reverse complement strand
TCGGAGTCTGGGTGAAGTACTTGTCTGAGTGCCCGTGGGTGACGTACGACCCTGCAGCACGTATATTCAGCGATGATACCAACCACATGACACAGTCGCAACTTCCCGAGAGCCACGCGATATGGGTCGGCGAAGTATGTGACGCGCTGAACCTCCTGCGCCCGTTCTTGACGATGGTTCCGGTCCCCCCTGCGCAACGACGTCGACCCCAGGGCGCACATACCACCCAGCCCCGCACCCAGGAGTCGCGCCCAGCCCAGGCGCCGGAGCAGCCAACACACCTCAAGATAAATCAGGCCGCAGCACCGGCCCCGGGGGCATTGCCCACACCGGAGGAGGCAGTGAGCCCATTACCCACTATCATGACAGAGGCGGCGTTCAGGTCCTCCCGGGACGAGCAGTCCGAGGAGGATGAGGAGGTGGTGGCTCCCCAGCAGGCTCAGGAGGTCAGGAGGAGTCCGAGGACCAGTGTAACGTCGCCGCCATCCCTGGAAAAACAACGAGCCGGTAACATAGCCAGGAATATCGCTATGATGAGGGGTGTGATGGAGGCTAAGGGCGCTCTGTTCACCGTTGGTGACACAACACCGGAGGCAGCGTTGGCCTTGCTGCAAACCGTCACGGACGAGCGCCTTAAGGACCACCTCACCGCGCTGAAGGGAACGGGCAAAAAAGTGAGTCTGACGATGAAAGGGAGCTTGTTTACCCTTCAGCAACCAGCGACATTTGCGGGTTACGCAGCGCTTAGCAAGAAGTCCTTGGACGCGCTCAACACGCCACTAACAAATGAACTCAGGCGGCGTGTGAACAGCAACCCGGAGCTGCGAGCTCTCGTGCCAGTCGCCACGCCAAAGAGCACTGCAGCTGAACCCCGGAAATCCAAACGTAACGAGGGACCGCCGGCTACCGGCAGCAACAAGCGCAAGAAGCAGGCCTGCCCGGCTGATGCTCGGCAGGTTACTGTGTCAGGAGCAACAATGGCCGAGCTCCTGCCGATTTCGCGGAAGGGCGCGTTTCATCGCGCCGTCAGTGGCGGTGTAGAGTGGTTGGTGGCTGCTGGCAAAGCGGAGAAGCTCACGCAGTCCGCTGTCAAAATACTGTCGGGCCGTATGAAGACACAGCTCTGGGAGACGACCACGTACGGCGAGGAGTACTCAGTGGAGCATGCCTCCGGGACGTGGAGTGGAGCAATCGGCAAGACTGTCCATCGCATAACGGTGGAGGAGTGGTCTGAGGTGCACGATTACTACTGCACGGCGGTGGCCAGTGACAATGGCGCCAACCTGCAAGTCAAGCTGCCCGCGGTGCTCCTCGACTTCGCCATTTTTCATGCGGAGTTCGACGCGCACGCATTCAACTCGGCGATCATCCCGAAATTCGGCGAGTGCCGGGTCCCGGATGTGCACATCTGCGAGAAGGGACTGCTTTGGAGGACATCGACCGGGGAAGAAATGTGCATGTCCAACCTGCCGAAGTTGCTCAGCATGCGCGACACGGTCCCGCCGGGTTTACAAGTGGACGGAAATGCGGAGCCACGGCCAGCCGGTGAGTGGGGCACGCCTCCCGCAGGCAGCTCGCATGCATGGGTTGTGACATGCCGATGCCTGCAATGAGCAACATGAGGATGAATGTCGAATCTTGCGCCGTGTGCACGCAGGTGTATCTGGTGACGCGTAGCTTGGATTGCAACGCTGGCGATACCCCAAGCTGCTGGCTGACCAGTGTTCCTGAACCAGAAGCTTGAAAGCAGGCGCATACGACTTGTACCGCAGAGGAAACGCGCAACCGTGCAAGCCTCTGGCATGAAAGCTTAGGATGTCAACTACGAACACCAGCTTCCGATTAGTGCAGATTGTAGGCTATGCGAAGTGAAAGACCGTATGTGGCTAGAACAGACAATTTTGAACTGTATTGTATCTTTGGAACAAATCAGTTTGTGTTCTCCGACGGAAACACGCGGTCACTAAGCACGCGTCACGCTGCACACGCCATGCATCGAGCGACCGCCGCGTATCGATCGGGCGCTCACGCGAGGAGCAACGATGCATCTAACGAGGTGTCTGCCTTCATGATGCAGGTGCTGTCGGTGTCCCCCCCCCACTCCCCCTCAACGGATGTGCTGCGTGCAGGTCGGTGACACGCCGGAAGGGGTAGTTTGCGGCAGGTATGCGCGGTGATGGCTGAACTGGAGGACGCCGTCATCCTGCGCAAACTGCAAAGCCTGCATATTGGGGGCAAGTCACCCAAAGTGTCACGGTTTGCTGTGGACATCGGATGGATCCCAAGCAAGGTCACAGAGGAGTGCAGCACGATGGCGCAGAAGAGCGCAAAGATCCGTCAGCTGGCTGACAGATTGACAACTCTCGGGTGCATGATCGACAAGAGGATGCGGATAACCTACGCACCGCCGCATGTGGGCCCCAGAGAGCTAGCAGGTGGGGGGGCGAGCCCGGTGGACGGCGCGCGGGGGAAACGGCGAGCCGGGGGGAAGCCGTCACGTGCCAAACGGCGCAGCTCCCAACCGCGTGTGATAACCGGCACGTGACCGACGCCCGCCTACTGGAGTTGGCGCAACGCGCTTACCGTGACATCAAGCGCCCAAGCATTCGCTCCATCTTCACCCCCGACGACTTGTGCACGCTGGGCATACCTGATCAGGTAGGGCGCGCCGGAAAGGATTACAAGGGAAGGATTGACGTGCTCATATGCCGCATGCAATCTCTGGGAGTTCAGTTTGATCAAAGGCACCGGGTCATTGCCATCTCCGCTGGCCACCAGATGGAGGCGGCCCCAGTGTTTGTGGAAACAGCGGATGATGATTCTCAGCAGGCGAGGATACCCAACAAGAGAATGCGGTATACCCTGGTGGGAGGAGCCGGCGCAGATGGGAATGACACGAACCACGACCTGGCGGACGCAAAGGCCGTGGGATATATGGGATTGAGTCATTGCGAGGAAGGGGGGTCGTCAGATGCCCCCACCCCAGCCGAAAATGCATACTGGGAGGAGGTGTTGGATTTGCCGGACATCCCGGAAGAAGACATCGTGGAGGATACGGACGAAGGTGGTGATGCGGAGGCGGACCTCCTCTCCATCCCGGACTTTCTTTACGATGTACGCCCTGCCGCACCTTGCACACTGGCGCAACACTGGTCTCACTGCCCTGCTCGGACAGGACGTGGAAACGCCTGTGCGTCTTTCTGATACATCATGTAGTGCGTATTGTAGCATGTACGTTATGCAACATAGGGGCATGCAGCGCATGCAGAGTATGCACAGAAACTAAGCCAGGATGGACGGCCACTCGCAGGAACTAGCTGCAAAGGCGGGCATGGAAATCGAGGTGGAAGAGGCGGCCGCCTTGCTGCTGGCTCATCACGCAGAGGTGACGGTGTACGCGCCGGTGCCGGCGAAACAGGTGACGGTGGACCCTCCGGAGGCAGGGAAAGCGGTGACGGTAGACGCGCCGGAGCCAGCGAAAGTGGAGACATTGGACGCGCCAGAGTCGGCCGAACTCAGTCCCAAAAAGATGGATCCGCTTCTAACGCATGGGCAGGCGAGCCCCCACGGAGTGACGCTGCAGGAAGCTGTGTGGTATTTGCTGGACATGAAACGGCGGCAGCAGTGGACAGACGCGCACTTCAACACGTTCATGAAAATCTTGAAGATGCTGCTGGGCGGAGCAAACACCAATTTACCGGGGTCGCTCTGGCACATGCTACGCCTGATTGGTGCCGAGACCGTGTGGGACTACGCAGTGCATGTGTGTCCGAAGTATCACAGAACGTTTCCAGCAGAGACCAAGAAACCAGCGCAGGAGAAATGCGGGGTTCCCATCGCGTGGGATGCGGCGGGAGTGCCGGTCGGGTGGTGCGAGGAGGAGAGATACAGTGTGACACGTACGGCGCGGGGTGAGGTGTACCGCCCGCAGGAGTACTATTTCTACTTCCCGGTGAAACGGCTAGTCCGACGCTGGATGCGCAATGCGAAGTTTGCAAAGATGCGTGCTGATACGCAGGCGAGAGCGCCTACAAACGCATGCGTCATGACCAGCCCGCACGTGGCGCGGATCAACGAGCACAGCACGGTTGGGGGCCGGCTGCTGCAGGAAACAGAAAGCACGGATCCCATGAAACCTGGAATGGTTCGGGCTGGAATGGCTGTGGAATACGGAGAGGATGACGCACGGGCGAAGAAGCACGACAAACAGTGAGTCCAGCCGACACCCAGCACTCCTACTACAACCAAGCCCCCCCCCTCCCCTTGATGTATGTTGAATGAAATGGCTGACCTGAACAGCGCTATGGTGCAAACGATGCGTTGCACGTGAGGGTGGGGACACACCACCGGGCGTAATGGTGGGAATGTGGCGCGCACGGTGCAGGGGATGGTCCACGAGGTTCGGAGCGATGCGGAGCGCGGACCTGCACCCTCGGGTACACGCCGCCCCAATCTGCAACTCGAACCGTTGCGATGTGCCTTGTTACTAGAATAAGGCTAACCAGTGTAACGCATGCAGGTGGTCCCCTGCTGCTGGTCTCCTTCTGCAGTGTAGGCGTATGCAAGGTGCACTGCGTCCCGCCTTGCGTGCCGTAGGTTGTACACCTGCTAGCGTGTCTGGCTGCGAAGGCTTCCCGGTGATTGAGGAAGGGAGGACTGACAGTGCATCCATGCGGGTGTTCGCAGGATCGGGTTAGGATGGAATTTACCGGGCTCGTAATTGTGGTTCCGGGCCCTAGGCAGCACTGGAAGAACAATGACGTGATCCAAGAGCGCCTCGTGAAGGAGCTCAACATATGACCGGTAAATTGACCCACAATGGTAAAATTACCACATATGACCGGTAAATTTACCACGGTATGACCACGGTTGGACACGTGGCAAGCAGGATGCACTGTGATACGGACACGTGTGCAAGATTAGTGCACGTGGCAAGCAGGCATGGAATGTTACATAACTGTTACCAGATATGCTATGCTAGGATCTTGCAGGCGGCATACTAGCTAGGAGGGTCCAACTATGTCTATCAATACGGCGTGCTATATTTGCAAAAGCTAATTTCATACGTTTTCTGCATCGGAGATCCTGCAGCTTTCCGCCAGGCCGTCTTCCAAATTCCCCGCCTGTCACACATGTAACCCATGGCATCCAGCTCGCAACACACCCTACCTTCACCATTAGCTGAGTAAACCATAAGCCGAGTCACGCTTGAATAATCACACACAACCACTTCCCAGCACAGGCCAGCACCGCGGCCGCCATGGCCAACACACAACGCACCTCCCGTTTCATGGCACCGCCGCCCCACCTGACCCACGTGTGTGTCTCACCGCCGTCGCCAACCCCCTTGGCCGCCGATTCGCGACCGCAGAAGAAGCACGCACAAGCGCTAACAAGGGTTAGTATCCACCCACCCCGCGCCTGAATCGGCGCGAAGTGGGATAGACACCCTTGATTGATCACACAATCATGTCCACTCCCCACCCCAAGCCAACACCGCGCCACGCTCCTCCCGTTTCACGGCACCGCCGCCCCACCTGACACACGTGTGTGTCTCACCGCCGTCGCCAACCCCCTTGGCCGTTGATTCGCGACCGTAGAAGAAGCACGCACAAGCGCTAACAAGGGTTAGTATCCACCCACCCCGCGCCCGATGCGGCGCGAAGTGGGATAGACACCCTTGATTGATCACACAATCATGTCTACTCCCCACCCCAAGCCAACACCGCGCCACGCTCCTCCCGTTTCACGGCACCGCCGCCCCACCTGACCCACGTGTGTGTCTCACCGCCGTCGCCAACCCCCATGGCCGCTGATTCGCGACCGCAGAAGAAGCACGCACAAGCGCTAACAAGGGTTAGTATCCACCCACCCCGCGCCTGATTCGGCGCAAAGTGGGATAGACACCCTTGATTGATCACACAATCATGTCCACTCCCCACCCCAAGCCAGCACCGCGCCACGCTCCTCCCGTTTCATGGCACCGCCGCCCCACCTGACCTACGTGTGTGTCTCACCGCCGTCGCCAACCCCCTTGGCCGCTGATTCGCGACCGCAAAAGAAGCACGCACAAGCGCTAACAACAAGGGTTAGTATCCACCCACCCCGCGCCTGATTCGGCGCGAAGTGGGATAGACACCCTTGATTGATCACACAATCATGTCCACTCCCCAGCCCAAGCCGACACCGCGCCACGCTCCTCCCGTTTCATTGCACCGCCGCCCCACCTGACCCACGTGTGTGTCTCACCGCCGTCGCCAACCCCCTTGGCCGCTGATTCGCGACCGCAGAAGAAGCACGCACAAGCGCTAACAAGGGCTAGTATCCACCCACCCCGCGCCTGATTCGGCGCAGAGTGGGATAGACATCCTTGGTTGATCACACATGTCCACTCCCCAGCCCAAGCCGACACCACGCCCGCCACAGCCAACACGCACCGCGCCATGCCTCTCCCCTTTTTGCCGCACCGCACCGCGGCCCCCTAAGACACCTACCCACCCTCCCCGCATCTCGTCACGGCCCGCCGTGAGCGTGTATTTTCCCGTACGTGCGCATGACCTAGATATATTGGAACTGGATATACTGGAACCTTGGAACAGCTGCCACGCCAGCAAGGGCACGTACAGCAAAGCACGTGAAGTGGATTCAGAAAGGGAGTGAGCCGGACCCAACACCAGGTACTAATCGCCAAGGTTGAGGCAAGGAGTGAGACCGCGCAACGCACAAACTGAGGGGGGGAGCTCACAGCAGGCGCGCCGAGCCCTGTGCCCCGATCCAGAAGGAGAAAAGGCTGGTGAATCGCCGTTGGCTTTCTAACCAGTACCTCACTTTCCGAGCGAGTGGAAAGGCTCCGAGGGGAGTGAAAAGGCATCCCCCCTAGTCGTAACTCGAGGGGGCACACGAGCAGGCAACGCGACCGCTGCCCCTATGGAATGCAGCAGAAGGCGGGCCACCGTAGCTTACCCTCAACGTGCGAGTTGGGAAATCCCACTCTGAAAAGAAAGTGCCAGCCCGCGTGGATCTGACCTTCTTTGCCGGCTTCTTCTCCTCCTCGGCCTCCTCCATTTCCTCCTCACCCTGCAGGTCCCAGTTGTAAGTTAGAGAAAAGAAAGTCCGCGTCGCCGACTTGCTATATGAAGGCTCTGGCCGGGATGTGCTTCTTCGATGGAAGCGCAGCAAGCGGGGGAATACCCAGTGGCCGCTCACGACCAACAGCAACGGCGAGGGGGAATACCCGGTGGCCGCTCACGACCAGCAGCAACGGCGAGGGGGACTATTATTGGGCCCCTTACACAAAACAGGACCGGACCATCAGTGGATCCCTCACACGGGGAGGGTGGGACAGCTGGATTGTGCCAAAGTTCAGCGATGAGTGCTTCCTTGGGATCAACTACCTGCCCCATCACAACAGGAGGGGAAAGTCATGAGAAGTGGGGAGGAGGCATATGCACCTGACACTGGAGTGTCTCCGCCTTTAACCTCGCCGTGGCGAGCTCCTTCTCTGTGACCTCCCCTGCGTCTTTATCTGGCGGGCCTGGGTCTGCGCCTCCAGCGTGCGCGCCTCTGCGCTGTGTGCCATCTTCTCCAGCTGCACATCACTCACCAGCGAGCCCGGCCACGCAGCGGCGCCTCACATAGCCCCAAGGCTCCCCTCTGAAACAACCTTTGAACCCGGTGCCAGCATACCAGCTCCCATCTTAGAGGCCGGGCCTGAAGACTGGTTTGCGTCGGCAGTCTGCGGGAGCACTGGCATGTAACACAACACCAAGGAGCAGTGTGAACGGGGCATAAGGGTCTCTTTGCACACACCTACCCGCCCGCGGAAACCTCTCCATACCGGAAGGCAGGAGTGATAACATAGGAGCGCATGGAATACCGCAATCGGATTCTTGGTGCACAATATGGGGCGCAACCGTTGTTAATTACTCGAAGCAGAACCGGCCACTTTGCGCTGCCCGTTCACTGCAGTTAGTTACCGCCGCATGCGCGCCGCGCGGCAGCTCCCGGTTGGCGAATTACACACCTTCCCGTAGCTATGTTGCGTGTCGATGAGCTCATTTCGATGACGCGCAATGGTGGACACGACATAGGTCGGGTTGTTGCGCGTTTGAAGGGTGCGCAGTCCAGGCGATCCGGACCAAGCGCCCCAGCTTTCTGTGTGCGCGGGCGTACAGCCGCGTTAGAAAGAAGCAGAAGAGTACAGACTGGTAATGTGTATTGCGCACGAGCTCGAGAGGTAAGGAGATGGAGCGCACCTCGCGCAAGGGTAGCTCGATGTCCGGATCGAACTCCTTCAATTTGGCCTCGCAGAGAGAGCGGTAGTCTGAGGCCAGTTCGAGTTCATCGGCCTGCCGGCAAGAAGCGCACAATGCGGAATCGGTGGCTCGAGTTCGGTCCGTGTGGGCTGATATATGTAGGTTGCCGCTTGAACGAGAAAGATAAAAGAAACGGGTTTCTGGCACGACCCTCTCGAGGAAGCCTCGGAGGAAGCCACAGTCTTGAAGCGCATAATATTCTCCGAAAGCGCTTCAAGACGGCCCCTTGCAGAGAGGGAGAGGGGGGACAGACTAGGAAAGGATGGGGAGCTGAGTTCGTCCCCGGGTTGGTGTGCAGAATGCAGACCTATACAGTTGCAGTAGCAAGTGTGACGACGGTGATAACTGCCGGATACGCACATTTCCAAACGAGAAACGACATGCGGAAGATGAGTAGGTTCACACAACTCGCAAGTAGTTTGTGAAAGGAGACCCGTCAGGGGTCGCGGTGTCGACAAGGTACGTCGCATCGCAGCCTTCACTGCTAAGTCCTCCACGGCATTGCCACTTCAAAGCGTTTTGGGTAAAGGGTGAAAGGTCACCTCAATCCTCTTCCAGCTCCAAGGGCGCAGCCACGTATTCGATTTCGACGTCAGGAGCGGCATCCGCAGCCTGGCAGGAAGCGTGGACCCTCCGCACAAGCCGGTAAGATGTTGAACTCGAATTGGCTGGCGTACGAGCAGCAAACAAGTGTCGAGTATACTTCCTGCGGCAAGAAAAATATGGAAACACAGGGATCTATGCTCGAGAACTTGAGCAAGGACTTCTGCAAGGAGTTGCAGTCAAGAGATAGGGTTACATGCGACAAAATAGTGTATGGAACGCCTTGTTCCCAGGGTCACTCAGAAAAATGCGCACATACATCCGAGCTACTGAGTTGGAAGGCACCTTTGCTTCAGCATCCGTCTTCACAACTTCTGCAGGAGCAGGTTCCGCTAGCTTTTCGGGCTCGGCGCTCTTCGCCTGCACCTGAAAAAGAGCAGCATGGGAGACATGAAGGGTTGGTTTAAAACAAGATAGAAAGATCAAAACAGGGACAGCAAAATCGAAGCAAAACACAAGCGCCTCTTTATCACTTTCTGAAAGCCTCTACGCAACAAGCTCGCTTCGCTCTCATTCCCGTGGTGGAAAAAAACTGCAGCGTACAGGGCTGAACGCCGAATCTAGAAAACCGTCGCATGGACTACCTTAGCGGCCTTCTTTTTCTCGCGTCGCTTCTTGCTTCTGCTCGCTCCCTTTTCTGAAGTCGGAGCGCCGTTTACAACATCCGTAACGACTCCGTTTCCCGCCTACAAAGAAATAAGACCCCCGCATATATCGATTTTCCAGGAGGTTGACAGTTGACGTGTCCGATTGCATAGCACGCTGAAACATCAGGAAGATCCTAGGGTTCCTCTCGTGCAAATCGAACTCGCAAAACTAACTACAAACAGTTCCTTACACAGCCGCATTGCATGGCCGAAGAAACCAAAAAGTCTACTACCGTAAAATTATTTCGAGGCGATGAACGTCCAAGTGGGTAAAAGAGGATTGAAGGCGCTACCTCCTCAGAACCGTTGACTTCAAGATCAGCTCCCATTATGACCATTGTTCGAAGACTTAGGTATCAGACGTGTTTACAGGGATTCGGAAACTAATATATCCCCCTAGGTCCCAAAAAAATGCCACGAGGAACACGGGAAGACTAAGTATCGAGCTGAGAGGAACGTGAGCTGCACCCTATGCTCGCTGCGTGCTCGAATTTGCCGACTCTTTGGCCTTCGAGACGGTAGGCTCCTTGCCTGTTGAGTCCGTAAAAAGTAGTTTGCGGCAGAATGAATAGCAAGCTCGCCCCCGGGGACTGGACGGGCACGGCGCTCCACTCCTTTCAAATTCTACCTTGCGTTGGTCTTGGTGACACAGACCAGAGAATTGCACATCTCGATCTGAGACCATTCCCGATCCTCGTTTACCACGATTTACCAGCTCCGTCTCTATATTTATACTACATTGCGAAGTTTTATAACCATTTACCATTAGGCCATGACCATTTACCATTCCAGATCCTCGTTTACCACGCTCCGTTCTGAAATTACCAGGCTTTTACCATGCTTCAACCTATATTACCGCAAATTACCAATGATTTACCGTCAGTTATTTTTTTTTATGAAATATTTTAACGTTTACCACCTGATTACCACCCCACATGAGGGCTTACCGCCGTTTACCACCAGTTTACCACATTTTAACACCAGTTTACCACATTTTAACACGATTCCTTCTCAGTGTGTAGGACCACCATTTTCTTCAAGCTTTTGGTGAAATTACACCCCTAAAGCGTGTCGTTCAACCACACACCTAAAGTCTCATGGGTGCCGCCGCTATAAGAAATAAAATTCATTTAACTCATAAATATCATGTGCAAATGTTGCCTGTGCCTCAAATAGTCGATTTAGTGATCGAAACCGCAATTGCCCATTGGTCCTTGTGGTAGGACCATGAATTTGGGCAGTAGCCACCAGAGGTGAAGGCCACGCTCTTGGGATGGGGACGTTGGCCCCAAGGGTCTCTGCGTCCTCGGGCGCGTCGGGGTTCCACTGGTTCCGGCCGCTTCTCCAGGGCGGAGAGGGTCTGATCATCAGGGCAAGACCTCACTTCCTCGAAGGGCAGGGTCTGGGGCTGGCCGCCGGCCAGTCATTCATCGCTCTCCACCGGGGGGAGGCCGTCACCCTCCACAAGCTCGATGCCCGCAAGGGCCGCCAGGGTCTGGTAGCTCTGCTCGTCCTCACAGGTAGCAAGAGCCAAGACCTCCTCGGAGAACTCCTCTGGGACGCCATCCACCGAGGAGATGTCCTCCTGCTGCTCGATGGCCCAAACGACGGCGGCTACAAACCCAGGGGAGTTCGCCAGTCGAGCGGGTGCATTGGCCCTCCACTCCTTGAGCTTAGCCTCGTCCGTACAGTTACGGACGATGTGCTCCGCAGAGCCGCAGGCGAAGCACCGGCGGACTTTCGGAGCGTCGGGGCGGGAGAGGCCAGGTGGTGGTGGCAAAGGGGTCACTGCCGCGGCGACGGTGGTAGCGGGCCCATTCTCCAGCATGGCAAGGGCTGGGCGGCTCGAAGAGGGGGTACGCCTGTAGAAGGGGGTGCGAGGTGGTGGATTAGCGAAGGAAACAGCACGGGGAGGACGGTCTTGAGAGCGCCTCTGAGCCGCCTCCGTGTCAATGTCACTCTCCACCTCCTCAGCAACTTCCCGAATCTTCAACAAGGCGTTGTGGGTGCCTGGGATGTCGTCAGCGACGGCCTTCCTCTCCCACTCTTCCGGTTTGGAGACATCCAAGTGGATGGCTCTCAGGCGCCGCATCACCTTGGGTGCATATTTCAGCCCTCGGCGGTACGTAGAGAGCATCGACAGGTTGGTCATCTCCACGCAATTGGGGACTCTGCCGGCCAGGAAGTCGACGGAGGCCATGCGGGTCTCCAGTCGCGAGAAATACTCCGCCGCGGTCTCGTTCATCGCCTGCTTCAGGGCAATGGCCTCGCCATGTGCGTTCTCCAGGTAGGCCTGCGTCAGGGAGCACACCGCCAGATCGCTGAAGAACACGTCCATCTCTCCGTAGCGTTGGTGCCAGGCTTGCTCGGACCCAAAGGTCCCCGCCGCGCGCTCCAAGAACTTTCTCTGCTGGTCTTGAAGAGTGTGCTCCTTGAAGCTCCAAAGAAGGCTTGACACACTCGCCTGGTACGCTGATACTGACGGCGTACAACTGGGAGTGGGCAGTGCTTCGATCACGATGGCCTCCTGGAATACCTTCCGCACCATGTTGGAGTAGTGCTCCAACTGCGTCAGGAGGCCCTCCTTGTCGGCCGATTTTGTGTCGGACGCGGAGCGGGGGAACCTGGTGACGCTCTTGACCAACTTTAGCACCATCTCTTTGGTCTTGTGCTCCAGGCGGACCTCGTCTGGAGATGCTCGCAGGTTAGTGCCCTGCGGCAGACGGACGATGCCTGGAACAAAGGGGGTGGCGCTGGGAGAGAGCACGGGGTTCGCAGCGGCGGCAGAGTGAACGGGGTTTGCGGCGGCGGAGTGGGGGAAACGGGCTGGAGGTGGTGGTCCCGGGGCATGCGCGGGCGGAGGCGCAGGCGCGGGATTTGTGGGGACTGCGGTCGGAGTGGGCGGTAATGTAGGGGCTGATGGTGGTGCGGGGAGTGGAAGAGGTGTATGGTAGGGCAGGGGTGTGGATGGTTGTGCGGCCACCACGCTCATGCTCCGGTACCAATCGGAGTTGCTGACCTCCGACCACGCGGCGAGCCCGTCCTGATCGAAGTTCTGCATCTCCGACTCCCGCGCAGTAGCAGGGATCCACTCCCACACTGGCTGCCCCATGCTGGTAGACCGCACATTGGCCGCGGCCGGGTCCCCCATTGCCATATCCATGACCTCGCGGTCGACCATGAGGACCCAGGTCTCCACACGAGGGTTGGTAAGGGGTAGGGGTGCATGGTGTAGCCGGCCTCCCATGCGCGCATATGCAGTCAGCGGCGCTCCCAGCAGGTGCATGATCCTGAACAAGATGGCGTCGCCCTGCACCCCAGCCCGGCGGCGTTCGTCCCATGGCAGGGAGACGGTTGCCGCGCCTCGCACCCCAGCTGACTGGTGCACCCACAATGACCCACCATCGTGGGTGAAGAAGAGGGCTCTGACCTCTGGGTACTGAGGGTAGGAGGGCTCTGGTGCGGGGTCGTCAGGGGGATCCTGAGGTGGATCACTAGGGGGGCCTGGTGGCGAGTCGCTTGAACTGGAGTCTCTGGGCTCTGAGTCGGGGTTGCCACCGCCGTGCACCACCGTCTCCATCGACTGCCGCCGGCGGGCCACCATCATGTTATGGGGATTTGGCCGGCCCTGAGTGGGAGGTTCGGCGGGAGCGGTCTCAGCGGCGGTCTGAGGCACTGGAGGGGTTACGCTGGCGACGGCGTCTGCCTCGTGTAGATGGTCCGCCGTCAGGCCCTGTGCGCTGCCCTGAGGGTCGCCTGGTGGGGAGGCCCCTGCCGATGCCGTCGCGCCAGGCAGCGCGAGTCCTCTCGAGAGCACTGCGGAGATGTCCAGGGCCTGTACTGCCGCCAGGACTTCTCTGCGAATGTGTTCACTTCGGCTGCTCGCGTCCGAGTCGGAGCCGGACCTGTGGGCGGCCCTCCGCCTGCGCTCAGCCCGTGCCTGCGTGCTTCGGCTGCCTCTGGTCCCCGTGCTGGTGCGGCTGATGTCCGTGCCGGAGTCGGGGTCAGAGTGATCAGGTGCGTGGCTTGGGCCTGGAAGGTGTTTGCCATGTGTCGCAGGGCCCGAGGATGCCCTTCGGGAACGCCGACGCCGGCGAGTCTCTGAGGTTGTTGCCACCGCGGGAAGGTGACGCACCAAGAGCCGGGTACCGCCCGAGACGTTCTGCTGAACTCCGCTGTCAAGGGGTACCTGCAGAGGGTCCGGCAGGGCCGCGGCGCCGATGCTGATGAAGTGCTGCAGCGATGAGAGATCCGCGCCCGAGTCATGAAGCGCGGAGGTGGCTGGTGCCAGCTGATGGGGCTGCTGTGGTCGATGCTGCGGCTGTTGTGGCGGCTGCGGCTGCTGTTGCTGCTGCTGCTGCTGCTGCTGTTGCTGCTGTAACTGCTGCTGTTGCAACTGCTGCTGCTGTAACTGCTGCTGCATCGGTTCCAGTGGCTGCTGCTGAAGCCACTGCTGTTGCTGCTGCTGGTACGCGAGCCACTGCTGCTGCTGCTGTAGCTGTTGTTGGAACGGTGTGGGATATGCGCCCACGGGGTGATGGGTTCCCAGTCACACTGAGAAATAAACGTGGTAAAATGGTGGTAAAATGTGGTAAACCGGTGGTAAATTGTGGTAAATTGGTGTTTTACCACCATTACACTAATAGTGGCGATATAAATCCCGTGGGTAATTTCCTATTGGTAACGTGGAAGAATTCTAACACGATTTTACCACATTTACTTATAGAGCGGTAATTATATATTATTGTTTACCATTGCTGTATATAATTTACCATGGTACCCCCCTATGACCGGTAAATTGACCCCCAATGGTAAAATTACCACATATGACCGGTAAATTGACCCCCAATGGTAAAATTACCACATATGACCGGTAAATTTACCACGGTATGACCACGGGTGGACACGTGGCAGGCAGGATGCACTATGAGGCCACGTGTGCAAGATTAGTGCAAGTGGCAAGCAGGCATGGAATGTTACATAACTGTTACCAGATATGCTATGCTAGGATCTTGCAGGCGGCATACTAGCTAGGAGGGTCCAACTATGTCTATCAATACGGCGTGCTATATTTGCAAAAGCTAATTTCATACGTTTTATGCATCGGAGATCTTGCAGCTTTCCGCCAAGCCATCTTCCAAATTCCCCGCCTGTCACACATGCAACCCATGGCATCCATCCCGCGACACACCCT
>LGRX02032509.1:0-26370 GCA_001247695.2 Cymbomonas tetramitiformis | reverse complement strand
CTTCCTGGGATTGGCCGGCCCGGGGCCGTGTCACGGAGGCCCGGGCCGAAGGCGGGCCGAAGGAAAAGTTGCGGATGGGCCGAGTCGCATTGAGGGGAAAATCGATAAATTTCCAAAATTTTATCGATTTTTGACAAATTGTCATACTTAAAATTAAAATTTTGCGCCTGCGGCGGCCAGTTTTGGGTTCGGGCCGAGACGGGCCGAAATGTGGCCGAAGTAAATTCCCAATGCGGGCCGAGTCACCTCCGCGGAAGATATCTACCCTGCCCAAAAGGGTTTCACGCTCGACGGTTCCGACGCTGAGGCCGACTTCGCCATTCTGCTCAGCAACCTTCGACACGTGTTATCGCCCATTTCCCACTTCGAGTTCGACAAGCTTTTTGACCTGGAGAACGAGTATCTGGTGTACCACTGGTCCCTCAACGAGCTCCTCTTCAACATCCTTAAGGGCGTCCTCCAGGGTACGGCACTGGCCCTCTTCCAGGAGTCCGCCCGTGTCCACCCGCGTGATGGACGCTGCGCTCTACAGCGCCTTCGGTTCCATGTCGAGGCCACCACTGACCCCGACACCTTCCGCTTCTGGACGAAGCTGCGGTCGACCATCATCGACGAGACCGCTGACCCTGCCCCCCAGCTCACGGTGCTTCGGGTGCTGGGGGACAAGCACCAGCGCCTGCACCCCACTTACGACGATGCCGGCAGGGTGCAGGACCTGCATCACGTTCTTGGCCGGTCGGCAGCCAGCTCCCCTCATGTGTCACCACTGTATCTGGTGGTGCTGCGTGAGCTGGCTGCCGGCCACGCATTCACGTTCTCGGCCCTGCTCCTTCGCCTCAGCACAGTCTGGCAGAGCGAGGGCCATCTTGCACGGCTCCGTTCCCCGTCCACGGGGTCCGGTGGTGGCAAGCATGCGCCCACCTCTGCATCGTTCAATTCCGTGCAGCGCAGGTGCGCAGCAACATTGTCAAGCCTGTCGGCGACTGGAAGCCGCCGCCCCGCCACGGCCGCTATCTCGTGTGGGAAGGTGTCGGCTACCCCTGCGTTACATGCTTTCGCCTCTGGGGGCTCACTGACGCTCACATCCCCACCCGTGGCGTGTGCCCCTATTCGTGCGCGGCATCATTTGCCCCCGGGCAGGCACCGGCGGGCGCGCCGGCGGCACCGCCTCGCCCCACGATTGACACATGGTTGCAGCCGCCTGCAGCTCCTGCTCCCGCTGCAGCGGCCGCCGTACATTTTGCCGAGGGGTCTCCCTCCCCGCAGTTTGCTACGGCTGACGACTCTGACCCGGCGGCTTTCACTCTCCGCCTGCCTCTCGATCACGATCCTCCTGGACCAGAGCCCGACGACTCTGCGGGTCACGATGACGACGATTGGCCGGCACTGCGTACCGTGCCGTGGATCCCGCCTATTCAGGGCGTCACTTCAGCACTCAACTACAGCAACAAGCAAGATTAGCCGTGACGTGCACCTACGAGTTAGCACTGCCTTGTAGATTAGACTTGGGATTAGCCGTACTAGCCGAGCCGGTGTGGCTCCTTGTCTCTGCATGGCTGCCATTGCCTGGTGACACCTCATCCCCACGGGGTGAGGTGGTGTCACGGGGAGCCCAATCTTTCCCCCCCACTGTAAGGGGGGGGACGATGGGTCACCCGGCATTCACCCCTCGACCTATGTTGTCACCAGTCACCGTGTCACAGCTCTTTGACTCATAAAACACTCTGCTCAGTATTTTATATCATCTTAGCACACAGTGAATCTCTGCCCCCTGCCATTCTGTTTCACTGCTTATCGCGATATATATATATACCTTATCATATATATATATTCCCTTTTCCGTGAATTTTCCCAACAAAAAAATCCGAAATTATGGGTATCTAATCAAGGTAGAGGTCTTACCCGTATTGGCCGGCCATGGCCGAACGAGGTCGCGGCCCCTGGCCGACGATTGGCCGAAGCCCGAAGGCCATCATCAGTCGAGCCGTCGCAAAAAGTTCGCGCGGGAAATGCATATGTCGCGATTATGAACAAGGGGCGGCAATGTAGGGGCTGGCGGGGCGTGGTGGTATTGCTGGGTGCTAAAATGGCGGTGTATCTCTGTTGTGGTTGAGTGTGGGGTGTGAGGGATTTTGGGTTTGAGATGTGGGTGTGACATTGGAGGGCAAGTTTCTTAAATATATTCCCCCCCCCAGCTGATGGCGTACAGTATGGATTGGGAGACATCAGCTGGCAAGACAAGAAGTGGTTGTGGCGGGTGATAGGTGGGACAGAGGTAGGATCCTCGTCCTCTTCGGATCCCTTGCCTTTCGGCTCAAAGTCCCTGGGTCCATCCGTGGCGCGATCCACTATCCCCTTTCCTTCAAGCCTTCCCTGGCTGACATTTCCTGATAGTCTGGTCGCCGGGACTGCGCATCCGGTACTACCAAGCAGCGTCCTGGCACGTGCTCCATCTGATGGACTCCTACCTCTACCAAGTCCTCGTACCAGCGAGCTTGACGTCGACTGAGCTCCCTAGCTGGGGCGAAGAGCCACTGGAGGGGTTTATGGTCCCCCATGAGCTTAAATGATGTAAAAATCAGATAGTGTCTCCAGGTGACAGTGGTGCAATGGTGGATGGCACAAAGCTCCCGTTCCCCTGCGTGATAGTTTTGCTCTGCGCTGGAGAACTGCCGGCTTTCGAAAGCTAAGGGGTGTAAGCCTCGTCCTTGATCCTGCATGAGTACACCCCCTAGCGCTACTCCACTGGCATCCGTCTACACGAAGAAGGGTCTGGAGCCGTGTGCGGCGCCCTTTTGATCAGGTAGTGCCAAGGCCGGGGAAGAAATCAAAGCAGTTTTCAGCTGTTTAAATGCTGCTTTTTCATTCTCGCCCGGGGTCCATTCCACGCCGGATTTGGTGAGGCGGGTCAGCGGGTACGCGAGGTCTGCGAAGTTCTGTATGTACCTTCGGTAGAAGCCACACATGCCCAGAAACTGTCGCACATGGGTGACAGTCTCTAGGTCTGGCCAATCGCGCACCGATGCGACCTTATCCTGCTGTGGGCGACATCCATCCCGATCCACCACGTGCCCTAGGAACCGGACTGCTCGTTTGCACAGTTTGACTTTTGACTTCTTAACCACTAAACCGATTTTGGAATCACCTGTGTTTTTCGTGTTTACCAATTCGTGAATATCTTCTGCTTACAAAATCCAAATCCAAATTTGAAGATATCACCGAAAACGCCGTATTAAGCCGCATCGATTTAGAGCATATGTGTATGAAGCTACGATGTGCTGACGAACTTATTAAATGTTGAATGGCATTTTACCCACGTTGGCATAATCATGAGTAATACGCATTACAAAACCCTAATCGTGACCCTAATCTAACATGCAAGTACCTATTAATAGTACTTACACAGAATAGACCCTAACTAGGGCTACGGGAATGATACGGTGATACATCAGATTTGCAAGTGAAGATAAACGCACATCTTCAAGATTATTTTACCCTCAAATCATATGAATATAGTTTCGATGAGCTCAAAGTTAAGGGCATGGTTGGATGCGCCTGATATATACGTTTTCAAAACTGTCATCAAAGTTGAATTTGGATAAAAACCGACTTTGAAATCAAGGATTCAGTGAAGGTTTCGGCTTGGGTAGATTTCTACCCAAAAATCGGTTTAGGGTTAAGATAGACGGAATTCTTTCGACACGCCTCCAAGACCTGGCGGAGGTGGTCGAGATGTACGACCTCATGGGCGCTCTTACCCGGAACCTCAGCTGAGAAAATCATGATGTCGTCTACAAAAACCCTGCAAAAGGGTAGGTGCCCGAGATACTGGGTCATCATCCTTTGCCAGGTGCTTGGGGAGTTTGACAATCCCATAGGCATGACCAACCACTCGTACGCTCCAAAGTGCGTAGTCATTGCAGTCTTCTCCACGTCATCCGCTCCCATAGGGACCTGCCAAAATCTCCAAAGGGCATCCATCGTAGAGAAGACGGTAGCCCCTTGTAGGTCATCTAAGAGACTCTGCACATCCGGAAGGGGGTACTTATCCTTGATCGTGATCTCATTGATCTGTCTGTAGTCAATGACTAGACGCAGCTCCTTGGGGTTACTTGGCTTGGGGACCATCAACACGGGACAGCCCCACGGGGAGGCTGAGGGTCGTATGTACCCCTTGGTTAAGAGTTCGTCTAGCTGTTGCCGGAGTTGCCGCAACTCCTCCTGCGACAACTTGTATCCTCGCCGATGCAAGGGGTTCCCGTTCCAATCTGGCCGGAGCCGGATGCCGGCCTTGTACTCCCTTGACTGGACCGAGTCCGGCAGCTCTGTGCAAATGACATTCGCAAACTCCTTTTCCAGGTCCCTAAGCTGCTGCCAGATTTCTGGCGACACTGTCACGTCTATCTCGTCCTCCGGAGGTTCCGGGGGGGGCCTGATCTGTGGTCCGTGGAGCTGGCGGCGGGGTAGTGACTGGCGGAACGACCGGTGCCGGGGCTCTCGACTTCTGCTCCTGAGGGCTCGGAACGGTGGGGACCTCTGGTCCTGGCGGCTGCTCAGTGGAAGGACCACCTTCAGCACCAGGCTGGCCGACTGCTGCGACCTGGTCACGCCAACGCACTCGCTTACGCCGTGCTCGGGGTCGACGCTCCGCGACCAGACCTCGACCCTGTTGGAGCGCCGCGGCCGCGTGAGCGTGCCAGGTGGGTGGCCTCCCGGCCGCGTGATCCTCTATCGCCTGTCTACGCACCGCTGGCGGAAGCAATGCAAACGCCCCGTTCGCCTCCTGCTTGCTAGCGAAAACGCTGAGAGGGTCAGGATGATCCCCGGCCTCGTCAACCGTACTCGCAAATCCCTTCGGCCTAATATCCTCGACCACCGCCCCTACCTTCCGCAAATGACACGCCCCGTCCACGTCACTGTAGCCGGAATCGGAGCTGTCCGAAACCAACCCTCCCGGCTCCTCAGACTCCTCTGCTCCGTCCGGCACCGTTGTGCTGGGGCGCACGCTGACCTCACTATCCTCGGACCCGGAGGAGGGTTCTGACGCTAGGCCTGCTACGACATCGTTGGGGGAATCCTCGTCGGAATCTCCCCCCCCCTTGTTGCAAGCCGACGCGCCAAAAGACCCATCGGGGGCGAGGTAGACAACGAAAGCTTGCTCCTCTTTGGCTCGGAGGGCCCGCAGGTCCCGACGAGCTCGACGTTGACTCAAAATGACTCCCTGCACCAGTGCCATTGCTGTGTCCTTGGGGCGACCGGGGTCCGGGGATCCCGGCGAACAGCCGGTGATGACGACCTCTTCCCTGCCCTTGGTGAACCGGACCGAACCCCAATTCTTATAATCCAGTGTAACTGGGGAAAGGTTTGCCAGCCAAGGACCTCCCAAGATGACATCCACCTTGAGGTCAAGGGGCATCACCCGAAGCTCAACCTGCTGGCCGTACGCTCCCTTTGACGTCTCAGCAAGGAGCTTGGGCCTGATGCAGGAATTAGCATCATACGTGGTGCCGTCAGCCACTCGAACTCGCATGGCTTGCTCGTGGCGCACCGGCTTGATGCCGGTGAGCTTCTGCAATGTACTCTCCGCAATTATGTTGGTGGATGCTCCCGAATCTACCAACACTTTGACTCTGACGCCCATGATCCAGGCCCAAACAAAACAACAACAACGTCGGCGTGCGACTGTGCCTGTCAAAACTCCTCGGGCGCATTCCCATCGAGGACACCGCTGCTAGGGACTCACACCAGCTCGGACTGATATCGCCGTCCTGCATTATGCAGTCCAGGCGGGTGACCGACGTTTCCCCTTCCGCGTCGGAGTCAGAGTCCGGGAGGAAGTAAGTGCATGCGTCAGCCAGCAGGCCGATGGCGACTGCTTTCTGAACTGCACTTCGCTCCGGAAAGTCTGGGGGGAAACCGCGACCTGAACTGATGCTGCAGCCTGTTTAGCCGCTATGCGCTTCCGGACCTGCTCGTCTCGGTGCATCAGTTCATTATCCTGCTGAAGTCCCCTATTTTCCCTATCCAACTCCTCCTGCACGAAGGCATGAAAGTCCGCCTGACGTTCTACCGTGGTAGAAGCCAGTTCCCTATCCTCTAGCTCGTATCTGCCTTGCAATCGAGAAGCTCGGAGCACCTTGTCTTCAGGAGAAAGCCATGGCCTACGTTTCGGGCCCAAGGCCTGGCGAGCTCTGACCCTGGTCAGCCACGGCCGACTGGGCCTCGAGGTTCTCTCTGGTGGTGAGAGTTCCTCTCCCTCGACGGGGTCGGGCTTGGCTACGCGAACGAACCGTCCAGACTCCCGATCCAAATTGACTCGGCGTTGGCGGTTGCAGTCGCGCGCCTTGACCAAGTGCTTCAGACATTTCTCTAACTCTTCTCAATTCAACTGGGACTTAATTGCTGTAGGACCAAAAGGGTTCTTCCTCCTATTCGCCTTTGCCCTGCTCTCCAAAGTGCAAGAGACTTGACCGGTCGGGCCTCTGACTCTTCCAGCTCCAGATACCTTTCTAGTGCCCTAATACTGTAGCGCAGGCGAGCACCTGGTTTCTGGGCTTTCCTAACTCTGGTGGGCAAACGCTGAGCTCTGAACTTCCAGTGCCCGCGAACTCTCGCAACGTCCGACCCCTGGTTCTCCAAGTGCTGTCGGTAAACTGCCCGTGGTTCAACTGTGTGGCTTGACCGGTTTTTATTCCGGGTGTCCACGCCAGTGATCCAGCAGAGCAGCTCCCATGGCTCCTCGGGACGCTGAACCGAGGCGGTCGCTGGGGTTCTGGCGGACTTCCAGAAGTTTGCTTGCTCCCTCTGGATGCGTTGCTCGACCTGCTCCCGTTCAGAAGGCTCTGGGTTACCTGTACGGGTGGCGACTAACACGTCCAAATCTCCCTGCTCATACTCTTTGACCTGACTCTGGTTCCTAAGGTGATGTTTAGCGCTGTTGCTGAGATGCCTTTTGCACCTTCTCCACCTATCGCGCAACACCTACATCGCTGTGGACGCCGGTGCGGGGCCCTTTCGTCCCCCTGACCCCGCTGTGACGGGGCTCGCGCCCTTTACTGCGGAAAGGGCGCCCCGGGCTGGGGAGCGTCCTCCGGGACAAAATCCAGTCCAATGGCAACCAAAGCTTCTTCCACCATTGAACAGTCCCCTATTAACGCAAAGGTGTCCTCCAAAAGACACTTGGCCCACTCCTTCGGACGCTACACCGCTTGCGGACAGTCGCGGGCATAATGGTCCATGCTTTTGCACAGACGGCAACCCTCATACTCAGGTGACCCGAGGCGTTGCCCCGTGGGCGTCGGAGTGCTGGTGGACGTCGCCATGGCCAACAACTCCTCAATGACATCCACATGGGCCAACAGCTGGATCGAACGACTCGCTTTATCCTGGCTTTGCCGCAACTCCTGCTCTGCCTCTATGGCCCAGGTCAGGAGTTTATGGCGGTCTTTACGGATTGTCCTGCTCAGAGTTAGGACCGAGGAGTTTTGCCTCTCGGCTATGAGAAAAACTCTTCTCCTTACCTCCGGTATCAATCCGGTAAAGAATATGTCCAGAAGCTCCTCCTCTGGTACAGGAGTTGTGAGCTCGTGGGCAGCCAGCATACTTACGATGTCATGCGCGAGGTGCACTCCATCCCAGAATTCACGGACCGTGCGGGACTGCCTATCTTGACTCTGACGTACGCGACGTAGGAACGGACCGATTGACGCCATTTCCCCTCTGTCGGGCATTACCAGCCGCGCCAAGGGAACCACTATCACGTCCAGGGTGAGGTTCTTATTGTCCCGGGCCTCCTTCAACACAGAAGAAAGCTCGCGGTACTCGGAACTCAGGGAGCCGAAGCAGTGCCTGGCCACTTCTGATAGCAGGGAGTGGTCTGACAACACCGGCTCCTCACTCCCGCCCACAGGCGTGCCCAAGCGCACCATCTCCATGGCATAGCGTACCGGCTCCAACTCCCGAACTTCCCTGACCTGCCGGACAAACCGAAGGAGCCGACCAAAAACGTGGGACGACCCCTCCACCTCTTCGTGGTACTTGTCCACCGCCTTTTCCATCGCCTTAAGGGCTTCCTTGAGGGCGTGCTGCTCGTCCTTTCGGCTCAAAGAGCGTTCCCGGACGGAGCGAAGGGAGGACTCGGTGCGGAAGGTGTAGTGGCTGTCGCCATCCCCGTCCCCACCCGGATCACCGCCAGGACCGCCCGGGCCTGCTCCTGGCCCTCCAGGACCAACATGCTGGATTCAGTGCACCGTAGGTCATTAATATGTGCATGACTCCGTTTAGCTGTACCGGTACTCGTACAGTACTTGGTGGCAGAAACCTAGGTCACAGATACACTTTATATTCGTTATTCCTTATAATCAGTTTACACTTGTATGAAAAGTATTCAGTGACCACCCGATATACAGTAATCACCCACCTATAAGAAAACCGTAAATTCCAGGTCAGCCAGCTTTTCTCATCAACTTGGGTACCCCCCCCCTGGCCAGCGCCAGCGTCCTATGGAATCTGCTAAGAATAGTGACCGCGATCTTTTAAGCCAGCCAGCATATTCCATAGCCATCCACGTGCCATCCGTACATAGCCAGCCACATTTCTTAAAATTTTCAAAACCTAGAAAATGGACCCTGAGAGTCGTGCACAGTTGAAAGAATTAAAGCAGGACTTAGCCTTTCTGGGTGAATGTATAATGTTGTAGTGTCGTATGAACCTAAGCATCATATTGCACTGTGCCTTGATTTTTGCAGAGTTTTATTAAAAAATCTGATAAAAATAGCATTTGCCTACACCATTTTGGTAAAATTTCCAGCCTAGATTTCTTAATATATATGAAGTGTATGAAATGCCCCTTAAGATAGGCAGCCAACACCATATTTCTTATTTCAGGGTGATTCCATAACAAAAAAAGTCCAGCCAGCTTTTCTCATCAACTTGGGTACCCCCCACCCCCCCGAAAGGCTGGCTGGTTCCTTAGCATAGGAGTTCCTTATAACTGAGTGATTACTGTATTACGGTATGATATATCTCACAGGTTATGGGGTATCACCCCGCTTTTCTCACTGCTGACTTTGCCATGATTGGCTAAGCTTTTCCGCTTGGCGGGGCGTTGGGGCCTCGCGAGGTGTTGAATTGGCCACTTTAGAGCGTGCGGTTTGCGCTAAGTTACGGTGAAAATTCGGATTGGGACTTTCGGCAACTTCTTCGAGTGTCCGCGTTGGATTTTGTTTTTGACTTGGCTTGATCACCCCTGTCGACATCTCCTTGGCCGTCGCATATTCGACTTCGTTGATTTCGTTCGACCCCATCTTGTCCTTACTCCGCAACTGCATTACCGTCGCTCGCCACCTTACGATTTGCACCTCGCCTTTTCCCCAACCCCCCTCCTATAGGAATTATTTTATTCTGATGACTTCATCCTCAGTTAGTACACCGGCCGTGGGCGCTAGAATGCGCCTAGATTCTATTTTTGCTAGGAACGTGGGTGCTCGATATAAGAGCACTCCGCAGTCAGCGCATGTTGCACTCGCTGCTGCTGACAGGACACGTGGAAATGCCGTGTTGCGGTCATCTTGGGACACCGACGTTGTTAAGCGTGTTGCGAAAGACACCTTAGGCGTCTTCATTTTCCGGAAGTGAACCTCATCGTCGGCTTCTTTGGGACTCCTTGGTGACTGCCTTGGAGGCATCTTTTGTCAACAAGGACACCGCCAACGGGGACATCTTTGACCTCATGGACGTCACCAAAGAGGTTCACCCGATCTTCAACGACATTTTACTTCGTGCGTTGGTCTCTTTGACAACACCCCACTCTCCAGCTCGAAGGTGGGTTGACGCTTCGGCTCGGATTTCTCCGCGCGACGGTAAGCGTGCCCTCCTTGAGATCACCAAGCGGCTGCTGCCGCCTGGGCATCGGCCGCTCCGCCATCACGAGGAGCTCTTAAGCATTTCTTTTGGGTCCTCTGTTGATCCAGAGCCCTTAGTAGCCCAATTTGATGAGTGCCTAAAAGCGATTGCGGCTAGCGGAGCCGGCGCTCTGGACGAGAAGCGGCCAAGAGGCAGCTCCTAGCGGCACTGGACACCGAATTTTACAAGGAGGTGGTCACCCCGCTTCGCCTGGACACTGAGTTGGCGAAGGTGGGCATCGAGGAGATTTACACTCACGTTCTCGAGGTGTGGTGGTGTGCAAACCCTGATGGCCCTCCCACCCGCCACAAGACACCCGCGCCTGTCCAGACGCACACGCCTCTCGGACTGGCTTACGCAGGTGACGAGCAGAATGACATCTCGGACTTCCTCGAGGAGCTCGCTCGTGTCATTGGTGAGGCCACTACCCTACTTACCTCCCTACGTCATGACGAGCGCGATGTCGCACGCGACGCACCGCCGCCACGGAGAGATTTTCCCCGTCGGCATGGGGGCGGTGGTGTGAAGTTTCCACCGTCCAAGTGGCGTGACGAGCGGAACCGTCGGACCGACGGTAAATTTCACGGCCGTTGTCGTCACGTGGGATGGAAGCATCGCTTCGCGGCCTCCCCACTCCCGAATGGCGGGAATTGGCCTCAAACGCATCGGACGCAGGGTGCTAGGAGCATTTCTTTTCACTCCGCATCCTCGGCCTTCGTACAGGAGTGCCCCCTCTGTCCTGGGCACTTTCACGACACGGCACGTTGCCCGGTGGTGTGTGGTTCGTGTGATGTGGGGCTTCGTAATGCTGCCATGGACTTGGACGAGGTGGTTTCGGCCTTCCAGGCCGCCTTCGACGACGAGAACGACGAGGAATTCGCTGACCTGTGCCACCAGCACGACCAGCCACTGGTGCGTGACGACCCTGAGCCCTTCACCTACCCGGTGCGGCACGACGTGGGATTACGTGCCCACTATGCGGGCTTGGGTCGTGGTGCTTCGGACGCCGGCATGGAGGATGTACTTTCCGATGCACGTGGTGTCCTGGACTCCCTACGGTCTGCGGCTACAGCTGCACAGGTCGGTGGTGCTGCCACTGCCAGTGTGCAGCCACCTCTGCATCTTGGCACGTTGTCTGTGCCGCAGGTGGTGTGCGATGCGCCACCACCTGCCAATCACGAGATCGACACTGGGCTATACCCGGTTTTGGCATCGGACCCGGCTTCTATCGAGTCTCCTTTCGAGGAGCCTCTCCATGTCACTTTTATGGACCAGGTAATGCCGGCATGCTCTGACCCCTCCCTTAATTTGTGCTCGATTGACTCGGTTCACGAGTCGATTCACCCGGGAGAGCTTTCCATGATCGACGATGACGACGACTCCGACGGTTTTTCTTATTCCGGAGACGGGATTCCCTCGGCCCCACCGGCTACACGGTCACGTGTCGGTGTGGCAACATTGCCGAGAGTCTTCTCTATTGCATCTCTAACCCTACCCGCACTCATGTGTCTTGCATGTGTGTCAGCGGTTCAGGGTTCGGTGGTGCTCGATCGAGACCCTGAATTCACCGCAGCAGTACATCCCACTGGGGTGACTGCCAACAGTCTGTCTGCCTTGTCGTGCACTTTTCTTTTCGGCATTCCTTTTCCTTCTGTGGTTTCGGCAGGCTTGGGTTCAGATTTTCACTTTATTTTCAGGATTTCTAAATTTGTTCTACGAATCTTCTACTGGTTCTGGCTTCTGGTCTTGGCTTCTGGATTATGGTTCTGGCTTCTGGTTCTGGACACTGGTCTCTGGACTCTGGTTCTGGATTATGACGTCTGGACTCTGGTTCTGGTTGAACAACTTTGACACTGACAACTTCTTCAGCTCTGGTGAACTCTGCAGCTTTGTTAACCACTTTGAAAGTGGCTGAGTATCTGCAAAATTGAGCTGTAGGAACTTAGCTTGAAAGAACGACGATCGCTCTTAATTGGAAGATGCGCTTTGAATTGGAAGATTTTTTGAAGGTCATTGTTTTGATGATTTTTACATTATTTTAAACATATCATGCCCAAAAAATAGGGTGGTTATAATTTTGGAAGTTTTTCTCATCGTACGAGGCGGGGTTTTCAGAATTCTTACGATCGCACTACGTAGTCACATCACTAGTGCGATCTGACTTCGCACTAGTCACGCGACTAGTGCGGACTCAAGCGACACACGGCCGTACGGGGCACCCGGCGATGAACCAACGACATTCCGGTCACTCATGATCATTTTGGAAGCATTTCAAACCAAAAACAAAAAAATAAAAATTTGGAAGGAGTGACTTCTTCCAATTCAGAGCGTTCGTCGTTAAAGCAGTATCCTGGCAGCAGTTTTAGAAAGGGACCGCCCTGGCTAAAGCACAGGCCTCCCTCTAGCAGTTTCCAGCTCCTAGCTGTTTGTTGTTTCGGAACAGTTTGATTTGTCTGTGCTCCGCTCTCTGCCACCTGAACAGCACTCCGTACAATTACAGGGTGGTGTGCTGGACTCAGTGCACCGTAGGTCATTATGTGCATGACTCCGTTTAGCTGTACCCGTACTCGTACAGTACTTGGTGGCAGAAACCTAGGTCACAGATACACTTTATATTCCTTATTCCTTATAATCAGTTTACACTTGTATGAAAAGTATTCAGTGACCACCCGATATATTACGGTATAATATACCCGGACCCGGACCTCCCGGACCTCCAGGCCCCTCAGGACCATCACCTCCCGGGCCTCCAGGCCCTCCACGACTATCGACACCGTCCCCTTCGGGCTCCCTCGGGGACTCGTTAGGCTCAGAGTGCTCTGGCCGAGGGACTATCCCCCTCTGTTTCCGGGTGTGTCCGCCGCAACAGCAAGCTGAGGCGGTGACACCACCGGAAAGTCGTCGAAAGCACCGGGCCACACGTCCGCAGAGCAGAACCCACACACCGGCAGGTACACAGTCCTCAAGTGCGCCTCCGCACTTCTCTTAGTACCCACCTGACACGACCACATCTGTACCGGGCTCTCCGTGCCCCCGCACCCACGACAGCGAGCACAATTCTCGTCAACGGACACCAAGGTCGCCGTGAGAGTGTGCACCACCTGGGACCCGAGGACCTTGTCATTATCCGCGACCCTTGCCTTCAGGCACTTCCTGATCTGACTGGTAGGGGGCCCTAACCCAGCGACTTGACCAAGGGAGCGATACCTACGGGCAGCGTCATAAAACAAAAACTGTGCCTCGACCCCCTCCTTGCCATACGCGACCACGTTTTCACGGATGGCAGCGCAGACCTTCACTGGGAGGGAAACAAAGTCCCATGTGTGCGGCGGTTGCACCTGCACGCCCGCGTACGGTCCCTCCAGCGGACTGCGTACGCCCCGGTTCTCGACGTCACAGGTGACGACGGAGGCCGGTTCCACCAGCTCGTGTCCCTCTCGGGAGATGGGTGTTTCCTGAACCGGACCTGCTACTGCCGCTGCGGGCCCTCGAGCGTCTGACTCTGTGGGCCCTAAGGGCGAAGCCTGAACCAAGGTGAGCTTCTGGACTTGCGACTCTATGACTGCCTGCAGCCTTTCCTCTAACTGGGCCTCAGCCGACCTCCGATCTGCTGCCCGCCGCTCGTCAACAGCTATCTGCTGAGCGACACTCTCGCCGACAGCCAACTGCCTGGCAGTCTCCCGAGCTTCTGCAGCTAGCCGATCCGCGGCCCAGCGCTCCTCGACAGCGCGTTGCTCGGAGATCCTGTGCTCCTCGGCAGCCACCCTTCTGGCTGCCTCTCTTGAAGTTGCTGAGACAGCTTCTCCTAGAGAGCTTCGGCGGCTGCCTCCCGAGCTCGAGACTCTCTCTGCAAGGCTTCCTTCAGCTCTTGCAGGTCCTGACTGTTCCTGATCCCGGTAGACCCCGGAGATGACGACGTGTTTGAGCTGTCATCTGAGGAAGCCGGACCAGGGCGCGGGGCCGAGGGTGCTCGACCGGGCTTCCTGCTGCGAGACACTGTGCGACTGTGACCGCTCGGTCTGGACACCTGGTTCCTGATCTTTGGGGGTCCCACGGAATGCTCCTCTTCCGATGAGGACGAGAGGGGGGCAAACCGGTTCGCCCAGCTCCCACCGGAGGCTGCAGAACTCGGAGGTGCCTCACCTGATTTCCTAAGGCCCTTATATGACTTCCGGGTGCTGCCACTAACTGTACTAGGGTACATCACGAGTCAGTACGAGAGACAGGCGTGTCAGAATGACGAGTGACAGAAACGATGACAGTCACCAACCGGAAATGATGACAGTCACCAGCATGACCGAAGGACACAGGTGACTGGCAGAATTGACAAAGGTGACCGACAGAAGTGACTGACTCAAATGTGACATTTGAATATCTGCACCTACAGCAGATCAGACTTGTGCTAGGGTAAGTCACGAGACAGAATGACGGCGTGTCAGAATGACGAGTGACGGGTACTATGACAGTCACCAATGACAGGCATTTATATGACCAGATGACGAGAGGTCTGACAGAAATGACTGACAGAAATGCCTGACCCGAAAGTGAGTTTTGAAGGTTGAGAGAATTGGTGGAAACCATCCCAGAAATGGTGGGAACCATTTCATATTCAAACAGCCACACAGAACTGGAGGGAAACCAGGAGAGCCCCAGTTCTTGCCACATCATCAGATCTATGACCATTCAGTAATTCAGAGCAGAGATCATTGTATGACTGGCAGCTGCAGCCCAAATGCCAAATGACAAGACCTGTCATAGGATATGTGAACATGAAGTGACTGAGCACTGTGACTGTCGAATTCGGATGAGATCTGAGGGAATTCGAGTCGACATGTTACTACTTAAAGAGCTGAACAAGCTCTCATGCCGGTTTTTGAATTAGTTACACATTGGCACTGACCTCTGGTGTCTTGTAACTTCAAACAGTGAAAGTTCATCTAAGTATAAAGAAATATCCGACAGAATACAAAGCATTCCGATATCAACCTATGGTCCTAGTACCATCGATTCCCTGTAAGTGTTACTTGCACCCTTGTGAGACTGGTTCAGTCCTCACAACCGAACAACTGGTATCAGCGTGGTCGTGGTTCACGACTTCCGTTAGTATCTGCGTTCCACAACGCGTTGTACAAACACAATTTTAGCCTGAATCTTCCGCCTTTGGGCGAAGGTGTCGTGCCTCAACCAAAGCACGACCTGTTCCTCTGAGAACACACTATATCTGCATATCGTACCGACCTGTGCCGCATAATTACGACTGTGCAGTTTGCCGCTGGGCCAACTTTCCTTCTCTGAGCGACCTTTCCGCAGGATTCTTCGCGCGGTTGGAATTTTGCCCTGAAACGAAATCGTGCCTCAACCAAAGCACGACTTGTTCTCATAAGAACACTACGTATCTGTTAATTATCTCGACTTGTTCCCGCATAATGATGACGACTGCACGCCTTCAGAAATTGTCTCGTACCAGCGCGTGAATTTCTCCAGCGACCTTTCCGCAAGCCGGTGGAATTTCAGTTTAAATCGGCGAATTCTCGCTGGGCAAGTCTTGACAATTCTTGACGCGACAGACACCGTACGACAGTACTTGAACTACGAGCTCAGCACCGTATTTTGGTGCCCTTCCCCTCGTGCGGTGATCTTCCTGCGCAATTTGCCCCCTAGTGGCGAAATCGTACGGAAATTAACGACTACCGACGCCTCCTCCTTGCTGCCGTTTCCGTGCGCAAGGCTGAGAGCGTGATCGACAGCAGCTGCGTTTTGTTACGGAAGAAATCTTCTTTTCTGGACAACCTTTCCGCAGGATTTATTTTTGCCGGCGGTTTGTACCGGTAATTAAACATATTTTAGCCGAAATTATCGCCAAAACGCGTCTGCCGTACCGTAATGATGATGAATGACTACGGAGCACAACAGCCCGTCACTGGTGCGAGCGTATCTCCGCGACCAGTGACGTCTTTCGGGCCAGCAGTGTCGGAATTGGGCGCCCACTTTGGGGTCCCGCCGTCTGCCGTACAACACACAGCTGGCTTTCCGCCGTTTCCGTACGACTACAGCGGACAATTTGCTGCGTACCCTCCGGGTGCTGCTTTCGACGCCGGGTTAATGATGACACCGCAGCAGCAATTTGTGGGCCAGCCGCAATTGCACCCGCAGACGCCGCAACAGCAGATTTTTCCACAACAGCAATTTGTGAGCCAGTCGCAATTGCAACCGCAAACGTCACAGCAGCTGGAGTTTCAGCAATTCGTGCACCAGCAGCAACTGGAACTGCAACGACAACTGCTTTGGCAGCAGCAGCAACCGCACCAACACCAACTGCAGCCGAGACCGCTATGGCAGACGCAGGTGCCGGTTGCTTCCGTGGCAGTGAGACCCGTGTCACCGGTTCCCTTCAGTGCCTTCACACCTGAACCGGTGCAGCCTTCCTCTACACCTGCTTTCCTTGCTGCTTCTGGACAGGCACCCTTGCACCCGGGCCCTGTCAACCCTGCAGGATCTACCAGCCCTGAGGGGGGGGGAGGAGAACCAACGCCAGTAGGACCCTTGCCGCTGGCTTCACAGCTCAGCGCTGGTTCCTGCACAGTATCTCCTGCAGTGTTCTTTACTGACGTTACGCAGGGCGGTGCTCCTGACCCAGCGATTTTGTCTGCGTTATCGACTTCGGGACCTGCGCTTACCACTTCTTGCCCAAAGATGGGGGATTGGGTCCCCATGGCAACAGGGGCCGCCGGAGGCCCTGGCCAATTTTCTGCGACGTCAGTAACAGAGGCCAGCGATGCGGTGTCTTGCCCGACGATGGGGGATCGGGTCCCCATGGCAACAGGGGCCGCCGGAGGCCCTGGCCAATTTTCTGCGACGTCAGTAACAGAGGCCAGCGCAGCGGTGTCTTGCCCGACGATGGGGGATCGGGTCCCCATGGCAACAGGGGCCGCCGGAGGCCCTGGCCAATTTTCTGCGACGTCAGTGACAGGTGGCCACTACCCGGTCTTGGGTACATCACGATGTACCCAAGCCACTCTTTGTTCCGCACGCCATGGCGAGCTCGAAACATTTCAAGTGTCCATATGGCCGATATAGGTTGTCAATAACACACCAATCTTGGGTATGAACCATATGTTTGGCGGTATTCATGTCATAGACATGGTTTTTTGGGGGCGGTTGCCTAGGTGATTTTCCAGAAAAGACGAAATTCTCAAGTTCTAAATTCTTGGGTACATCGCTTGGGTACATCGATTTGTATGCATGGTTATGCACATGAAAATTGCATATTTTGTCGATGTTTCATTAGGGCATTAACATAGACCCTTCAAAGCACTTATTTTATCATGGGTCGGTCCCATACCTCACAAGTTATCATACTTCATCATCAAGACTTCTCATCATAAAACAATGTCAGATTTTAGATTTCGCCTAAAAAAATGCTCGCGGACATGTGTGATGACTCCCACCCATCGATCTATTGAACGAAGGCATATTTACATGTGCAATGCATGTTATCGCAAATACGATTGCCAAAGAATGAGCTGACAAATATTTTTTGTCATAATAATCAATATCACAGGTCACCTTCAACCGCTCGCGTCGACTCGTCCCCATACCCGATAAGGTACCTCGTGCCGTGCGGCAAGTAAGCAGTTAACCTTCAAGATCTAGGGTACGCCGAACATGACGAGAATAAATTATTGTTATAAGATATTGTGGTGTAACAAACCTTAAAAAGTATTCCACTTTGTGAAGAATCCCCCCCCCTAAGATATGCGAGACTGTGAAAAAGGCGAGTCGCAACAAACCGTGGTAAAAAAACAATTAGAAAAATGTTTTTGGGAGCCAAGTTGCGATTTGCATGGGTTTGAATGCACCTGACATGATATATATCCTACCAGGATGCTTGTGACGGCATATTCCCGTGTTCATGATGATGTTGGCTGGCTATATTGATGATTCGTAACGACAAACCGTTAAATTTATGCCCCCATACCGTCGATTTAGCTTGGGTACATCCCTATGTACCCAGACCCTCTTGGGTACATCCCCATGTACCACCGGGTAGTGGACACAGGGGCCAGCGCAGCAGTGTCTTGCCCGACGATGGGGGATCGGGTCCCCATGGCAACAGGGGCCGCCGGAGGCCCTGGCCAAAATTCTGCGACACCAGCGACAGGGGCCAGCGTAGCGGTAGCAACGCCAGGGGGGCCGACGACTGAAGAACGGGCGGCAAGCGTCGGGATGTTGCGGCGACTGGCACAGGCAACGACTGAGCGAGCGTCACGAGCAGCTAGCTCTCCCGCTGCCGTGAATGCGCCACTAGCACAGCCAGCAGTAAACGTTGCTTCAGCGGGCCATGCAGGTTCTGCCTCAGCCGCCCAAGCAAGCGCTGTCCCAGCGGCCCACGCAGGCGCTGCCCCAGCGGCTCACGCAAGCGTCGCCCCAGCCGCTCACGCAGGCGCTGCCCCAGCCGCTCACGCAGGCGCTGCCCCAGCAGCCCACGCAGGCGCTGCCCCGACTGCGCACGCGGGCGCGGTCCCAGCGGCCCACGCAGGCGCTGCCCCAGCGGCTCACGCAAGCGTCGCCCCAGCCGCTCACGCAGGCGCTGCCCCAGCAACCCACGCAGGCGCTGCCCCGACTGCGCACGCAGGCGCGGTTCCAGCGGCCCACGCAGGCGCTGCCCCAGCGGCTCACGCGAGCGTCGCCCCAGCCGCTCACGCAAGCGCTGCTCCAGCAACCTTGGCAAGTGCTGCCCCGGTAGTCCATGTGGGTGTCGTTCCAGCGGTTCACACGAGCGCTGCTCAGCTCAGCTACGCTGATGTGTTTCCCCAGCTGCCAGCACCCGGTAACCCTCCAGCACCGATGCCAGCGTCAGGTGACCTAGTCAGTCCAGGCTTAGTGACTGCATTGGAGGCTCATGGGTCGCAACTGCAAGCAGGAGTACGTTCGGTCAGACAGCTGAGAGAGACACACGGGTTACAGCCTGCGGACTTGCCAGTTCACAACCCGGACCCAGCCGCAGCCCTGGCAGCCCAGTGCACACGCAATGCGACCGCTGCCCTGGCTGACCAGCAACGCGCACTACGTGTGGCCGCTGCCCCAGAAGCGATCGGTGATGATCGACATGTTGATGCATTCACTGATAATCATGCTGATCCACCACCTCCAGAGCCGCCTCCGGTTTCAGATATAATGTGTCGTGGTGAATCGTTGCCGGCTGCACAGTATATATCGTCATTGCATCCGTATCATGATACCACCTTGGATATTGACGATTCAGCATCAGCTTTGTGTTATCCCGACCCGGATGATTCAGCCGATAACGTCGCAGTTGGTTGCACTTCTGATCATGGTGATGTCCCCGGAATTTTGTCTCCTTCAGTCGCATCTGTGTGCGCTATATCCGAAGTGCATACACTCGCAGAATCGTCACCAACTTCTCATCCAGAATGTTCAGCAGCCGCAGGACTACAAACTCCGTCTTCAGCATGTATTACAATATCGTCATCAATGCGCGAGCTTGCCCATGGCGATGTTGCCTTGCATAGAGATGGTGCAACTGATGGTAATCATCACATAACCGACGGTGCAGATGGTTATTGCACAACCGAATATTGCGCAGCTGCTGCACCAGCATCAGCATCATATGCTCTTCGTGTTTCTGACTTTTCGGTGCGATCGCAATCCTTGATCGCAAAGTCCAAACGGCTTCTTGCAATGTCTCAGCGGTTGCGGCAGCGGCGGGCTCGCGTTCATTTTGGGCAGCAGCAATTAATCGTCGGCAGTGATGAAATCGGGCATATATCGTCATCACATCTTGGTCATGATTCCACTACGGATATTGACCAAGTCGAATCATCACCACTATCACCGACATGCACCGAATTATTGGCATTATTTGAATGTGCCAAACTATCATCACACGATCTACCTATATGTGATATTAGCAATACGCCTGTCGGGCATATATCGTCATCACATCTTGGTCATGATACCACTGCAGATATTGACCAAGTCGAATCATCAGCCGACGGTATTATATATACGTGTACACAATCATCATCAGCCGTGCATGCTACTTCGCCTTCAGTATCGGCGTTGATATATCACCGGCGGCAGCAACTGGATGATGATAATCTTGGAACGTCGTCGGCTGTCAAGCATACATCAGCATTGGCTTATTGTGATGATTCTGGAATTGGGATAGGTGTGGCAACACGCAGTGCAACCGCTGCCCCGGTAGCCCATCACGCACTATATGCAGCCGCTGCCCCGGTAACCCATGGCGCATGCAGTGCGGTCGCTGCCCCGGTAGCACATGGCGCATGCAATGCGGCCGCTGCCCCGGTAGCTCGCACAGACCTCGCTGCTCCTGCATCTCGTGCGGACCTCACAGCGCATGGCGCATACAGTGCGGCCGCTGACCCCGCAGCCCTTGGCGCATGCAATGCGACCGCTGCCCTGGCTGACCAGCACACGCGCAGTGCGGCCGCTGCCCCGGCAGCCCAACGCGTACCACGTGCGGCTGCTGCCCCGGCAGCCCAGCACGCACTACGTGCGGCCGCTGCCCCGGTAGCCCAATGCACACGCAGTGCGGCCGCAGCCTCAGCAGCCCAACACACACGCAACGCAGCCGCAGCCCTGGCAGCCCAGTGCACACGCAATGCGACCGCTGCCCTGGCTGACCAGCACACGCGCAGTGTGGCTGCTGCCCCGGCAGCCCAACGCGTACCACGTGCGGCTGCTGCCCCGGCAGCCCAGCACGCACTACGTGCGGCCGCTGCCCCGGCAGCCCAGCGCGCACTACGTGCGGCCGCTGCCCCGGCTGCCCAACGCGCACTACGTGTGGCCGCTGCCCCGGCTGTCCAACGCGCACTACGTGTGGCCGCTGCCCCGGCAGCCCAACGCGCACTATGTGCGACTGCTGCCCCGGCAGCCCAACGCGCACTACGTGCGGCCGCAGCCCCGGCAGTGGCTGCCCCGGCAGCCCAACTACGCGCACTACGTGCGGCAGCTCTAGCGCAGGCGGGCAGTTGCTGCGAGCGGGCGGGGCGCGCACCATGTGCGGCAGCACTAGCGCAGGCGGGTAGTTGCGGCGAGCGGGCGGGGCGCACGCTATGTGCGGCAGCACCAGCGCAGGTGGGCAATTGCTGCGAGCTGGCTGGAGGTGCACTATGTGCGGCAGCACTAGCGCAGGCGGGTAGTTGCGGCGAGCGGGCGGGGCGCGCACCATGTGCGGCAGCACCAGCGCAGGTGGGCGGCAGTTGCTGCGAGCGGGCAGGGAGCGCGCTATGTGCGGCAGCACCAGCGCAGGCGGGCAATTGCTGCGAGATGGTGGGGAGCGTACTACGTGCAGCAGTATCGGCGCGGGCAGACAGCTGTTGTGAGCTGGCAGGGTGCACACTATGTGCCACAATACCGGAGCAGGCGGACAGCTGTTGCAAGCTGGCGGAGAGTGCACGAGTGGCGCAAGGTAACAACGAGCTGGTGGAGTACGCATGCACGGCGTGCGAACCGGTAGACCTGGTTGGGTGCGCATGCGCGAAGCACAGCAGGTGCAAGGACCTTCGACTCCAGGTTCAACTCTTATGGCAGCAAAATCGTGACCATCAGATCCGAGAAGCCGAACGAGCTGAGCGTCAGAAGCAACAGCCTGTTCCGGCTCGGATAATAATAGCTGCTGCGACTAAGTTGCGTACTGCTGAGGCTGCCCGCGGACTTGCTGCCCCAGCAACCCAACAGGTCAGTGCTGACTCAGCAGCCTGCAAAAGGGGGGGGGAATGGGCAACAGGTAATAGCGAGTTCAACGGCACGGACCTGCAACAGCCGACGCAAGCGCTGCCCCTGCTGCCCCACGAGCGGTCCCGGCAGGCGCTGCCTCCGCGTTCGACGCTGCCGACGCAGGCGCTGCCGACGCAGCTAGCACCGGCGTTGCCCCACGAGCGGCCCCGGCAGGCGCTGCCCCCGCGGTCGACGCTGCCGACGCAGGCGCTACCTCAGCAGCTAGCACCGGCGCTGCCCCACGAGCGGCCCCGACAGGCGCTGCTCCCGCGGTCGACGCAGCCGCTGCCCCCGCTGCCGACGCTGCCGACGCAGGCGCTACCTCAGCAGCTAGCACCGGCGCTGCCCTACGAGCGGCCCACGCTGGCGCTGCTCCCGCGGTCGACGCAGCCGCTGCCCCCGCTGCCGACGCTGCCGACGCAGGCGCTACCTCAGCAGCTAGCACCGGCGCTGCCCTACGAGCGGCCCACGCTGGCGCTGACCCCGCTGCCGATGCAAGCGCTGCCCCCGCTGCCGACGCAGACGCTGCCTCAGCAGCTAGCATCCGTGCTGCCCCAGCTGCAGCAGCCCACAGCAGCAAGCTGCCTCAGCAGCAGCACAGAGCCCCAGCCATCACCGGAGCTGCCACAGCAGCCCACTTCGGAGCTGACCCAGCAGCCAGCGCAGGTGCTGCCCCGTCAGCCCACACCGGTGCTGCCCCACGAGCAGCCCACGCCGGCGCTGTCGCACAAGCAGCCCACTTCGGAGCTGACCCAGCAGCCAGCGCAGGTGCTGCCCCGTCAGCCCACACCGGTGCTGCCCCACGAGCAGCCCACACCGGTGCTGCCGCACGAGATGCCTACGCCGGAGCTGCTGCCGGAGCTACAGCAGCCCACTTCGGAGCTGACCCAGCAGCCAGCGCAGGTGCTGCCCCGTCAGTCCACACCGGTGCTGCCCCACGAGCAGCCCACACCGGCGCTGCCCCACGAGCGGCCCCGGCAGGAGCTGCTCCCGCGGTCGACGCAGCCGCTGCCCCACGAGCGGCCCCGGCAGGCGCTGCTCCCGCGGTCGACGCAGCCGACGCAGGCGCTGCCTCAGCAGCTAGCACCGGCGCTGCCCCACGAGCAGCCCACACCGGAGCTGCCCCATGAGCGGCCCACGCCGGTGCTGCCACAGCGGCCCACTTCGGAGCTGACCCAGCGGCCCACGCAGGTGCTGCCCCGTCAGCCCACACCGGAGCTGCTCCATGGGCAGCCCATGCCGGTGCTGGCACAGCGGCCCGCTTTGGAGCTGGCCCAGCGGCCCACGCAGATGCTGCCCCGTCGGCCCGCACCGGAGCTGCTCCATGGGCAGCCCACGCATGCGCTGCCTTCGCTGCCAATGCAGGCGCTGCCCCCGCTGCCGACGCAGGCGCTGCCTCAGCAGTTAGCACCTGCACTGCCCCAGCGGCGGCGCGGAGCTGCAGCTGCCCACAGTAGTGAGCGGCCCCAACAGCAGCACGGAGCTGCAGCTGCCCACAGTAGTGAGCTGCCCCGGCGGCGGCGCGGAGCTGCAGCTGACCACGGCAGCGAGCTGGCCCAGCAGCAGCGCGGAACTGAGGCCGCCCACGGCAGCGAGCTGCCCCAGCAGCAGCACGGAGCTGCAGCTGCCACCGGCATTGAACCGCCCCAACAGCAACACGGAGCTGCAGCTGCCACCGGCATTAAGCCGCCCCAGCAACGGCGCGGAGCTGCAGCTGCCACCGGCAGCAAGCTGCCCCAGCGGCGGTGCGGACCTGCAGCTGACCACGGCAGCGAGCTGGTCCAGCAGCAGCGCGGAACTGAGGCCGCCCACGACAGCGAGCTGCCTCAGCAGCAGCACGGAACTGCAGCTGCCACCGGCATTGAGCCGCCCCAGCAGCGGCGCGGAGCTGCAGCTGCCACCGGCAGCAAGCTGCCCCAGCGGCGGTGCGGAGCTGCAGCTGACCACGGCAGCGAGCTGGCCCAGCAGCAGCGCGGAACTGAGGCCGCCCACGACAGCGAGCTGCCTCAGCAGCAGCACGGAGCTGCAGCTGCCACCGGCATTGAGCCGCCCCAGCAGCGGCGCGGAGCTGCAGCTGCCACCGGCAGCAAGCTATCCCAGCGGCGGCGCGGAGCTGCAGCTGACCACGGTAGTGAGCGGCCCCAGCAGCAACGCGGAACTGCAGCTGTCCACGGCAGCGAGCTGCCCCAGCAGCCAATGCCCGTGCTGCCACAGCAGCCATCACTGGAGCTGCCCCAGCAGCAGCACGGAGCTGCAGCTGTCCGCGACAGCGAGCTGCCCCAGCAGCGGCACGGAGCTGCAGCTGCCACCGGCATTCAGCTGTCCAAGCAGCCGTGTGGAGATGTGGCCGCCCACGGCAGCGAGCTGCCCCAGTGGCAGCGCGGAGCTGCAGCTGACCACGGCAGCGAATTGCCCCAGCAGCGGCACGGAGCTGCAGCCGCCACCGGCATTGAGCCGCCCCAGCAGCGGCGTGGAGCTGCAGCTGTCACCGGCATTCAGCTGCCCCAGCAGCGGCGCGGAGCTGCAGCTGCCCACGGTAGTGAGCTGCCCCAGCGGCGGCGCGGAGCTGCAGCTGTCCACGGCAGCGAGCTGCCCCAGCAGCCCACGCCGGTACTGCCACATCAGTCCACTTCGGAGCTGACCCGGCAGCCCACGCAGGTGCTGCCCCGTCAGCCCACACCGGCGCTGCCCCATGAGCAGCCCACGCATGCGCTGCCTTCGCTGCCGAGGCAGGCGCTGCCCCCTCTGCCGACGCAGGCGCTTCCTCAGCAGCCTTACGCAGCACCCATCGGCTGGCCGCCCGAGGATCAGCGTCCGCAGACTGGCACAATGCCTATGTCTAGAGGCTGTACATCTGAGGCTCAGCCCCGGCAGCCAGGCATGGCCAAGAAGCAGCCCCTGCAGACCGGCGAGGTGTCCCATGGATGCATGGCTGAAGGCTGCATGGCCAAGACGCAGTCCCCACAACCCGGCGAGGTGCCCCATGGCAGCATGGCTGATGGTTGCAGAGTTGAGGTGCAGCCCCGGCAGCCAGGCATGGCCAAGAAGCAGCCCCTGCAAACCGGCGAGGTGTCCCATGGCTGCATGGCTGAAGGTTGCATGGCCAAGGCGCTGCCCTTGCAGCTCGGCGAGGTGCCCCATGGCTGCATGGCTGATGGCTGCAGAGTTGAGGTACAGCCCCGGCAGCCAGGCATGACCAAGAAGCAGTCCTTGCAGACCGGCGAGGGGTCCCATGTCTGCATGGCTGAAGGCTGCATGGCCAAGGCGCTGCCCTTGCAGCCCAGCGAGGTGCCCCATGGCTGCATGGCTGATGGCTGCAGAGTTGAGGTGCAGCCCCGGCAGCCTGGCAAGGTGCCCCCTGGCTGCATGGCTGCAGGCTGCATGGCCAAGGTGTTGCCCCCGCTGGCGACGCAAGCGCTGTCCCCGTGGCCGACGCAGGTGCTGCCCCCGCTGCCGATGCAGGCGCTGCCCTCGCTGCCGATGCAGGCGCAGCCCACACCGGAGTTGCCGCACGAGCAGCCCACGCCGGAGCTGTTGCACGAGCAGCCCACGCTTGCGCTGCCCCATGAGCAGCCCGCACCGGGGCTGCCGCACGAGCAGCCCGTGCTGGCGCTGCCCCACGAGCAGCTCACACCGGCATTACCGCACGAGCAGCTCACACCGGCGCTGCCCCACGAGCAGCCCACGCAGGCGCTGCCCTCGCTGCCAAGGCAGGCGCTGCCCCCACTGCCGACGCAGGCGCTGCCTCAGCAGCTAGCACCCGCGCCGCCACAGCTGCAGCTGTCCACAGCAGTGAGGTGTCCCAGTAGCGGTGCGGAGCTGCAGCTGCCCACGGGAGATAGCTGCCCCAGCATCAGCACGGAGCGGCAACTGTCCACGGCAGTGAGCTGCCCTAGCAGCGGCGCGGAGCTGCAGCTGTCCACGGCAGCGAGCTGCCCTAGCAGCAGCGCGGAGCTTTTGTTGCAGATGCCTACGGCAGCAAGCTGCCCCATCAGCGGCACAGAGTTGCAGCTGCCCACGGCAGAGAGCTGCCTCAGCAGCAGCACGGAGCTGCAGCTGCCCATGGCAGCGAGCTGCCCCAGCAGCGGCGTGGAGCTCTTGTTGCAGCTGCCCACGGCAGTGAGCTGTCCTATCAGCAGCGCGGTCCTGCGGCCGCCCACAACAGAGAGCCTTGTTGACTCAATAACTTATTATGGCCCTGCAGCTCCAGCAGCCTGCGGTGATACTGTCTTAGCTGCCCACGGCCTTGCTTACTCAACAGCTCACAGCCTTGCAACCCCAGTAGAAGCCTGCAGCGGTGTCATCTTAGCTGCCCATGGCCGTGCTGACCCAGCAGTTCACAGTTTTGTAGCCTCAACTGCCTACGCCGGTGCTGTTTCAACTGCTCACGGCCTTGCTGCCCTAGTAGCCCAACACAGTCTTGCTGCATCAGCAGCCTGCAACAAAGGTGTTGCCTCATCAACTGCCCACAGCCATACTGCCCCAGCAGACTGCAGCAGCACGGCCCCGGCGGCCCACAGCCTCAGTGCTCCCGCGACTTGCGGACTATCGCAAGGGAGTACGCCGGAGGCGCTTGACTGCTGTGCGATGGATGCGGCTTTTGGGTGGACGTATGAGGACTTCCTCTACCCAAATGGCAAATGGTACCCGATGGAACCGGAGCCAATTTTGATGCGGCCGCCCACGACAGCAAGATGCCCC
>LGRX02032506.1:0-14187 GCA_001247695.2 Cymbomonas tetramitiformis | reverse complement strand
CTATGCCGGCAGTTATCTGTGATCGCGGCAGTATCCGTGTTCAGAGTGCTCGAGGCACCCACATGTCAAGATGTTGACCTTACGGCAGTTTGCCTCCCAGTGTATGCTTCACCTAGATGAGATAACTCCTGTATTTTTTGTGGCATGCGCATTATCGGAAACATAGGGGCCGCTGCATGTGAAGCGTGAACATTCATTGCAAGTTCGGCGTGTCTCTATGATGCCACAGAAAACGCAAAGCTGAATGTCATCTCACCTTATCATTGGCGTATAAGCAGCGCGGCCTGTAAGTTTCCAAGTGCCACAACCCCACACTAACCGGTCTTTCCCACACAGGAAACCAGATACAACCAGCTGCATGTAGGTGAGGCAGTGCCAAGAGAGTCGCCTATGTAGTAGGTCTATTCCGCTGGGTACATGGATCAACTTTATGACGCACCCACTAACTGTCCACCAAAATGTATGAACAATTGATCAAAGGAACCTTTCGAAGCTCGAACCTTGAAGAATAGCAATAATCAAACCCTCTACATGGGTAAGTGCATAAAACCCAAAAGGACCCTTCGAGGCCTCTCCTTCACACGAGCGCCCTCCGCCATGCATGCTCCATGAGACCCTTAGAGGCCTCTCCTTCACACGAGCGCCTTCCGCCATGCATGCTCGGCGACACTTTTTCTGAGGGCTTCTTCACACAAGGCCTCCTGCCATGCATGCTCCAGGAGGACCCTTCGAGGCCTCCTTCACAGAGCGCTCCGCTATAGAGCGAGGACACTTTCTTCGAGGCTCTTCACACGAGCGCTCCGCCTATAGACATATCCTATGAGACCTTTTCTGAGGCTTCCTTCACACGAGCGCCCTCCGCCATGCATAAACGATGACACCCTTTTCTTCGAGGCCTCTCCTTCACACGAGCTCTCCCGCGTATGCATGCTCGATGACACTTTCTTCTTCGAGGCTTCTCCTCTTCACACGAAGCCCCGCAGGAGAAACGATGAGACCTTCGAGGCTCTTCACACGAGCGTCCGATAGATGTTCGATAGACAATTCTTCGAGGCCTCTCCTTCACACAAGCCCGCCATGCATGCTCCATGAGACCCTTCGAGGCTTCTCCTTTACACGAGCGCCCTCCGCCATGCATGCTCCATGAGACCCTTCGAGGCCTCTCCTTCACACGAGCGCCCTCCGCCATGCATGACCTGCACATACCATTTCCGTATATGGTGTTTTGAAAGTAACGAAATATAGGTATCTCAGACAGCGTAGTGCATGCCACTACTGATGCGCCCTGCACCCGAAAAGAAAGGAATCCCTTACCACTGCACTGCACCCTGGATTGCAGTATGCAGATACCCTGCATTTCAAGCTCAAGTCCTGTCCGTGGGGCAGTGCGCTGCATTTTGGTTGGATATGTGAAAGGAATCACTCACCACTCATCCACCTTGGAGTTGGCCCACACCGCTGTCAGCCGGTCGCACACCACAGTCCATCCTGCGCTGTCCGACTGCCACGCGCCACCCAACGTGTACTTTCTCGGATCCGCCAATGACTTCGGAGCACTGGAACAGTCACTAGTCAGATGAAGCACACCCGCGACAACTTATCTTGGTCGGACAGTGAGCGGAGCCGGTGAGAGCCGTACCGTTGACGGCGCGTCGGCTAGGACTGAGGCGACGCCCTCCGCACCATGGGCCTCCCTGGCCCGTGGCGTTGGATCCGGTAGACTGAGCCGCGGCGAGGGCGCCACCTCCGCGGCGGGTGCCACCTCCGCTGCTGCCTCGAATCGCTGCCGCAAGCTGCGCGACGGAAGCCCACTTGCGACTCATGGCGAACACAAAGCAGGGCCCTGTGCACCAAGTGGATGGAACCCAGTGCTATGGAGCCACTCTTTGCTTCCCTTCATATCAACTTCCCGATAGTCTCGGCAGTGTGCTCGTGCAGTATGACTCTTGTGTGTTCCGAGAGCGCACATTCACCGAAAACAGGAAAGCGGTTACTTATCCCATACTTGCCGTTTGCGGAAGCACTTCCTAACTGTCATATGATCAGCATTACTGGCGGAAGGCGGGGCGCTCACCTGACTATCGGATGTTGGTACGAAGCTTTGGCAGAGGTGCTGGCGCCGTCTTGGCTCGCCACACGTTCTTGTTTCGGGGATTTCGACTTGGTGGAGATACGCAGCTGTGCAGCATGGACCCTCGGCAGGGAGCCGAAAGTCAAAAACCCGCACCAGAGGATCTGGCAGCAAATAACTCACCAGATGCATGAACAGCACAGGAACTACCCGAGCGTGACCTGATCTCAGGGTTGTTCTCGAAGCGGAGATACGAAAAGTGTGAGCGACGCGTTGAAGCCACGAGCTGGGAGCAAGTAGTATATGCGACGCGTTGGCCACGAAGCCACACGCTGACCGTTGGATACAAAGCCACACGCTGACAATTGTGCACGATGTGTTGACGGTGAAGGCACAAGGGCGCGGTTTTCCAGAGTCTTCTATCACCTGAGGTGCTTGCAAGCCACCTGTGTTGTACGTGGGACGAGCTTCAACCTCAGCGAAACTGTGTGTAGCCTTCGGTACTTTTGGGGTTGATTTCTTCCCCGCGGAGCGCGCGCGCCTTGCAGACGGCGCGATGACATCCCTTCTCTCGAGATGTTCAGAGGCCGGCGTGTTAACCGCGAGCTTGGAGCGAGAAGCAGCTCCAAGGGTTGGGGGTTCTTCTTCCACAGCAGAGGCACGGCGAACAGATGGCGTGGTTTTTGCCGAAGATGGTGGCGGAGGTGGCGCCAAGAACCCCATGGCTTGCCGCAGTGCCCCAGGGGCTGGAGCTTGGAAGTTCACGTCCCCGGCGGAGCGGATGCGGATATTGGACACCTTGGCCGCAAGCTTACTCCCGGGAGTGTGTGACATAAGGTCATCCAAAGTAGATCCATCGCAGTCACTATCACTATCGGAGCTGTGCGCAGCCTCGGAGTCTCGCCCGCCTGAACATCCCCGTTGTGAAATTGAGTGACAAGTATGTACGGAAAAGGCGAGGTATGTGAAAAATGCACGGTACTCAACGCAAATCATATTTTGACTAGCTTGATATCTGGACTTCCTTAGAATCGCCAGAGCATTAACCAAACGTATGCCCCTACGGAAGAGGTTGGCAGGTGTACCTTGAAGCGACAAATGAGGACATACACTCAAAAAGTAGATGAGCTCAAAATGTAGCTCCGTAAGGAGCGCGCTTGATATGCTCACCTTGTTTTGCGCTCGGAGAAAAATTTACCACGATTTTGCTCTTCGTCGAGGGAAGTAGGTCACGATCAGCAGAGAAATTCCGCGGCGACCTTGAAGTTGCTTGCGTACTTCCATTTCCCACAGCCACCAAGGACTTCTTAGCCGCAAGTACGCCGGAAGATGAACTGGCATTCGTGTTCGTATTTTCGGTTTGAATACTGGGTGGCAGCTCAAAGGCATCATAGAGCTTGTCAAGACTTGCGGCGACGTCTGCAGAAAATCCTTGGGAAGTGCCGACGTCTGGTATTGGTGAGGATCTGTGGCACATTCGGCGAGGTAGTGAGAAACACGATATTTTCGAAACCCCGAATGCCATTTGGTATGGCATTTTGCATCAGAGACCAACCACTGCAACGTTAAATTGCTAACAGCAACGATAGCTTCAACCGGTGTACCTTATCCGGTATTCCGTATGCATTCCTTCAAGAGAAACTTAAGAACGGACATCGCATTGCACGTATACTAATTCCGTGTACAAAAACAAAATAAATGTGTGATTAAAATCTGCGACTTCTCGCATATTTTCGCCTACCTTGAATGTGGCTCGGAAAACTCTTCGGCACTTCGGTGAGGGGATCGCTTTTGCTTTCGAGTGTTTCTCTTCGTCTTCGATTCTTCTGTGTTTCCGTTCGAATGCTTCATCCGCGAAACAGGCAAAGCGTCCTTGGGTTTCTCATCGCAACTGCTGGAAGAAGCACTTCGGTTGTGCCCTGGGCGTCTGTTTCGTTGCTGTTCTTCAGCTGAGAGATAGTCACTCGACGAAGCATTTTCGTCCTCATCTAACATTGTGACAATTTACGCTTGAATTAACATGAAGATTGTTTGATGTGTTGCAGTTCCCCTGTAGACGTATACAAGGGATACGCCAAACATCCGAGAAACCCCCTTGGTTTGTCTTTTTTTTTTACTACTCCTTTCGTTGATACGCTTGTGACACCTTTCGTAGCATCATCATCACGATGACTTGTCGTTCTGTTGTGAACCCCACAAGCCGCGCGCACTGGAACGGTCGCGGTCGAACCGGAAGGGGCATTAAGATGAACACACTAGCGTCACAGAAAGTTCCTATTACCTAACGTTTCAAGCTAACCACACGCGACAGCGAGCGACAGCCACAATTCTCAATTCACTTTTCAACCAACCAGCAACCATCGGATCGCGTTCGGGTTCGCTTCGCTTATTATTGTTATGCCCCAGGTCATTCGGTTCTGATTTCACATTCAATCTCACAGGCAGGCGAGGGTCATAATTGTATTTCAAGATATAAATTTACATTCTACTATCGAATATTCTCTACCTACAAATGAGAAGACAGGCAGGCTGCTGTGGCCCCACGTGCTCAGGACAATGATTACTACTTGCTGACGGTGGCAGGGCAATAATCGAAGAACTGATGACATGGCCAGGGCGATAATCGCAAACTGGCGACATGGCCAGGAGGCCTTTCTTCCCTCCTAGCTAACAACCAAAAACCTGAACCTCAACGAGAAACAGGCAGTGAGCTTTAAACAATCGTCTATGTCTACACCTTGTCTAAATCTAAACTAATTTCGTTCAGAATTGTCTTCGAGAAAGGGATGATCACGGCCATGTCAAAGAAGACCCAGCAATGACCGCGTTGAACGACCGGATCACGGGCGAACACGAACGAGATGCCGTGGCGCGTGCAAACCTGAACGAAACGTCTCAATCGTTTAGGCAGGAAATTTCCACTCGAGCAAGCAAGTGTTAGTCCCTAATCGAAACAGGAACTACTGCTTGTATGCCACAAACGCAATCATCGAATTGTGCGGTGAGGCGCCTTGCGCAAAATTGAGTGGCGAAAACGTGAATGCAAGACGACCAATCGGCAAAGTGCGCACAAACATCACTAGGATGTTTCCACGCGAACAAGCAAGTGTTAGTCCCTAATCAAAACAGGAACTACTGCTTCTATGCCACAAACGCAATTATCGAAATGTGCGGTGAGGCGCCTTGCAAAATGGAGTGGCGAAAACGGAAAATCAAGACGAGGCATAGTGCGCAAAAACGGCTGGATGTGACACACTGACACTCAAATCTGTCACATGCCACTTTCTATAGTAGGCTGAGTGACCGTCACCAGTAGACGTGAAACAACCGTTAGGTATTTATGTTTACCTCCGTTTTATCTAAGAGACTCTATCGTTATGATCCCGAAACCCTCAACTCAGGGTTTATATCAACTATTTAGATATACGATTTAGCAGATCTATAAATCTAACAACGAGTTTGGCCCCACTTACGCTTTCTTTCGCCACTGCGAGATTGCCACTATGAGTGGCTTAGCTCGGACGCCTGGGATGGAGTGAGGCGCTCCGCGCGTACGTGAGAGTGCCGGCAGTCACGGGTATGGCCTAAGATTTTATGGGTTGATTTACGGCACGCCGCAGCGCTTAGAGGCATTTTTTTCTTACGGGATTTAACGTTGGTCTGGTTTACGTTTTCTGGTTGGATCCCACACCGTTGCGTATCGGCCGCCTCCTCCACACGACTTCCCGGAATTATTTGATCTCTCACGGCTGCTGTATCGACGACCCGTTTCTTGGCCGCCCACGACTGCCACATCTCTCACGTTGCATTGCCTCACTCCGCCCCTTCAGTCCTTTTCATCATGGTTGCTTCCACTCGAGCCACCGCTAGCATGGCGAATCGCCGAGGCACATTGTCCACAATTTTTGATTCAGTAGATGCGAGACACGCGAACCGACTCCAGCAACACCGCCGGCTACAAAGCCGGCTGCCAATTCAGCAGGGGCTACGTTCCTAGCTTCAGTGCGTACCCTTCAGAGGGAGCACTTCGACATGAAAGTGTCCAAGTCCGTTCGTCAGAAGTTGTTCGAGGACAAGCGCGGGCGGTTTTCCGGGACTGAATCCCACGCGTCGGCCCTCTTCGCTAGGATGGTTTCTGCGATGCAGACGGCATTTGTCACCGAGGACATCGGGTTTGCACCCCTTTTCTTGCTGGACGATGCAACCCTACCCGTCCGCGTGGAGGCCAACAGCTTATTGTTCTCCACGCTCGAGCCGATGGTTGACCCCATGTCGCTCGCGGCAGACTGGATGGACTCCTCTCACTCCAGCTTCCCAACCGATGGTAAGCGTGTGTTGCTTGAGTTCGCCCGACGCATGATCCCGACGGGTGACCCCTTTCAGGGGCAAGCGGACATGTTGTGTACCGGGAGGCACAGCTCAGGGCTATGCTCCAAGGCGTATGCCCCATGGGTATGCCCCGAGGCGTATGCCCCATGGGTATGTCCCGAGGCGTATGCCCCATGGGTATGCCCCGAGGCGTATGCCCCATGGGTATGCCCCGAGGCGTATGCCCCATGGGTATGCCCCGAGGCTTATGCCCCATGGGTATGCCCCGAGGCGTATGCCCCATGGGTATGCCCCGAGGCGTATGCCCCATGGGTATGCCCCGAGGCGTATGCCCCATGGGTATGCCCCGAGGCGTATGCCCCATGGGTATGCCCCGAGGCGTATGCCCCATGGGTATGCCCCGAGTCGTATGCCCCATGGGTATGCCCCGAGGCGTATGCCCCATGGGTATGCCCCGAGGCGTATGCCCCATGGGTATGCCCCGAGGCGTATGCCCCATGGGTATGCCCTGAGGCGTATGCCCCATGGGTATGCCCCGAGGCGTATGCCCCATGGGTATGCCCCGAGGCGTATGCCCCATGGGTATGCCCCGAGGCGTATGCCCCATGGGTATGCCCCGAGCATGCTCCACTCGCGAATAATGGGGAATTATCGGATATTCACATAAGTGAGCGAGTGGGGAAAATAATCGATGACAAAGCAGATTTCAGGAGAAGATCTGTAATGAAATGATTCATGGTAGATTCCAGGAGAAGATCTGCAATGGCAATACAAGTATCATGATCTGCCTGATGATTGGTGGAGGAGTAACAGAATCAGGCATGGTCTGCTGGTAATTGGCCGATGACAGATGTCAATCTAGGAATCCTGCTAGTGAGTTAAAGAGCAACATGATGAAAGGGGAAGCTTGGGAAAAGTGAACCTGAGTGAGTGTTGACCAAGTGAAAGAATTGTACAAGTTTTACGTGTTAGGATTGGGCATGATGCCAAGACTGAACATAGGGATATAGATGTTATAGGTCTGCGACCATACATTATATCGAAAAGTGATAGTATTGCTAGGCTGTGTAGCCAGTATATGTCATGCAATTAAACAGTGGAATATAAGGCTAGAAGCCTATATGATACACCAAAAACAATAGAAAACATAAAAAGAAAAGAAAGAAGATAAAACAAAAGAAAGGAAAATAAAGAGGAAAATATGTATAAGTTATCAGGAGTGTGCCTGGTACAAATTGGTTCTCAGATGATGAAAACGTTCTATGGACCTGTGGGATCTGCGAGTTACATGGTGTTGTAGATGGCGACTTTTGCGTTTGCGTTTTGAGCGGCTTCAGCTTGCGTTTTACGGCTCAAAATACGCGCGGTGCGTGCGTTATAAACACGGAAAAGTTTCGCTATGGGACCTTCCTTGTGAAGGATTTGGTTGGGGATCTTCTGTGGGGACTTAAGATGAGGCTTGCAAGATGACTTGGGCGACTTTTCGTTTTTGAGTTTTGAGTTGTCTCTGCTTACGTTCGACGGCTCAAAATGCGCGCGTTACGTGCACTAAAAACACGGAAAAGTTTCGCTGCGGGATCTTCTTTGTGGAGGATTTAGTTGAGATCTGCGTTATCTTGCTTTTTCTTAAGGCTCTGGGCGGGATTTGACACTTGATCTTAAGAATGTTCGGTTCTGGTCCACTCCGACGGCTATGGAGCTGGCATATTATGCGCGTGGACGTCTTTGGTGGACCCGTATGGCCGCTTTTTGCTGGATGTTTGGCAGATGTCGCGGATGCTAAGATTTGTTGCTGATTCCTTAAGTGTGAGCTTAAGTATGGGGGGGGAAAGTGCAAGCTTCCTTCTGAGACATAAATAAGCAAGACCGCTGGGGACTATGATAAAACTTTGCGGAATAGCACAAATAGCAAAAAACTTTCAGTTTTTAAGCATCCTAGAAGAGATTAGAGTCAGATGAGCCAGATCTTGTATCCTCACCATACTTAAGGCTATTTTTGGCAGCTGATACCTTCTACCTTCTGGAGGAAGTTATTCATACCTTCTGGCGAAGTTCTTAACAGCTTTTGGCAGTATTTTGGCTCTACTGGACTGGTATTTCTGGAATTAATTTCTGGAAGCGCCATACGACCATATTTGACACTGTCATAGTTGTCATATCGTCATAACTGTCATACAGTTGACTTTTGATGCTTTCGCCCCCTTCCACCACCGCTATGGATCCTTCCGCCACCACCCTTCCTTTGACCCCTTCAGACCTTACACCAACCGCTTCCACCGCGCCTTCGGGCCCTTCCACCACCACAATGGGGCATACAGTGGGGTATGCCCCGGGGCATGCGGGGCATGCGGGGCAGCCCAGCATGCTCCAGAGCCAGTCCTTGCCCGCCCTTTCCCCAACCCTTCCCTTCGTGTTTCAACAACAAGAGAGTGGTTGGGGCAGCGTGCAGCCGTATGCAGCATGGCAGGCTGAGCTTGCAGCGGGGCATACGGGGCATACGGGGCATACGGGGCATACGGGGTATGTGGGGCATGCGGGGCATGCGACGCGCCAGCCCCCGCACGCGACGAGCATGCAACCGCAACTCCAATCTGCCCCGAGCTTTCCCTATGCCACCAGTATGCCGCCACAACCCTTTGGCATGCCACACCATTATGCCACAGGCTCGCCACTACCCCATGCCCCAGGCGTGTTGACACACGCCCCGTACACTCCCGCGCCGATGTCGACCACCTACGGGGATCCATGGACGCTACCCGTTTACTTTCCACCGCCTCCACCTCCAGTATATGGAGCTGACCCTGCGTCGGAGGCACGCGCGAGGGAATGGTGGGCAGCGCGAGAGCGCATGGCGGCTGCAGAGCGGGCGGTGGCGACAGACATGAGAGTGGTCCCCCAACGACTGTATCCGACACCGTTGATGGAACCGATTCCTCACACCGATATTTCTCCCGACGAGGGTGTGATAACCCATCAGCCGCACCATCGTCGCCGTGCTTCGGGGCCAGATACTCTTGGGAGAACCTTGCCAATACGCACGGAGCCCCAAGACGTGGTGACCGAGGACCTCTCCCAAGCTCACGCGTCTCAACCTGGGAGCACGACATCCGGTTCTGGCTATGAGTCTGCAGCGGGCACTCAGCATAGCCGCAAGCGACGAGAGCGGCGTCTCAAGTTGGAGAGGCATCGGAGGAAGGAGTTGACGGACCAGGAAATGTTGCAGAGGGTAGTCCGCGCCGAGACCGCTCGGTTCCTCGCAGAGACCGAGGCGGGGGGCTTACGCGACCAAATGGCTCAGCTAGAGGCTGCCGCAACGGAGGGCGCGGTGGCCGAGGAACGGCGTCTAGCGAGAAGACGTCGAGCAAGCTTGGACACCCCTGTGGTGTACGGGTCTGGTGAAGGCCAGCCACAACATGCAGCGGGAGCGGCTGAGTATGCACCCGGCTCAGTCGGCCATGCCCCGGGGCATACGGGGCATACGGGGCATACGGGGCATGCGGGGCATGCAGCACAGCCGGCTGAGCATGTACCTGGCTCAGTGGGGCATGCAGCGGGGCATGCCCCGGGGCATGCGGGGCATGCGGGGCATGCAACACAACCGACTGAGCATGTACCCGGCTCAGTGGGGCATGCCGCAGGGTATGCCCCGGGGCATGCGGGGCATGCAACACGCCAGCCCCAACATGCAACCAGTGGGTTCCAGCAGCTTGCAACCAGCGTCTCCCAGCATGCAACTAGCGGAGGCCAGCTTACCTTGGGCTGGAATGGTGGGAAGCCGCTTGCCGCCGATGAAGAATCGAAAAGCCGGAGTAGCGACTATAAGGACACGGAGGACGACCCTGGTAACGACCCTGGAGATGACCCTGGTGACGACCCTGATGGTGACCCGGCTGGGGGGGCGGGGCCGTCGACGTCAACTACACGGCTGTTAGTGGTCACTCCCCAAGGGGATTCCTTGTGGGTGCCCCCGGGTGAATTGGCCACTACAGCGACGTTACCCGAGGTCACCTCCTCGCACTATGGTCTGTCGGCAGCCCTGAAGATCTGTGACAATCTTGGGTTGAGTCCCGCTCGATACATTCTGAGCGGGGCCGGTAGTACCTCTTTCCCCGAGATACGTCCGCTGCACACCACCGAGACCTCCACCTACGCTCTCTTGGTGGACCGCTTGGTGGCAGAGGAGTCTATTCGAGGCACGAGGCGTTCCAGAATTCCGTCTCAATGGTACCAATGCCCGAGACGACCGGTGGTGGACGCCTTCACGGAGTCGGAGGCGGGGACCTACGAGCTGGACGGGCTACAAGCCTGGGTGGAGGTCTGTGCCGCTCCGTGGTACTTGGCTGCATCGTTTGGGCCATCTTCTGAGACGCCCCTACCCCCTCTACAGCCTGCCCCTTCCACATTCCCGGCTCCTTCCCACCGACTTTCTGCCGACGCCGCGACCTTCTCACCGATGGCGTCACAGCATGCGGCAGCAACGGGCCCACCTGCCGGGGTGGCACGAGCTCCGGAGGACCCCATGGCGATGTACACCCCCGACGACCGCTCCTACCAGACCGCGATCAAGAACGAGAGCTCGCTCTTGAAGGACATCCGCAAGCTGGTGGACGACCTCCCGGAGTTTCCCGGCGATCACTTCACGAAGGGCCGGGCCATGGATGACCTTGAGGAATTCTTTGTGGCGGTGAATGCACTTCTGGAGCACATGACGGTGATTGCGGCGCTCACTACTCCCAGCTTTCGGCGTGAGGCGCAAGGACACAATCAGCTCAGCATCTCCACCTTGCTGTGGATGATCAAGACCTCCAAGTTGGCCAAGGCCCAGAGGTTGTACGTCGAGGAGATGGCGCCAGGAGGCAGCGAAGGAGAGGCGTGGAAGGCGAGGTACGCAGCGGTGCCGCGGTTCATGGGCGATCTTGCCTTGTCAGTGGACATCACCACGGACGCCCTGAAACGGCTGAAGTCGGAGCTACTCTCAACGAGACAGCGATCGGAGGAGAAGACCGGTGCTTTCTACACCCGCATCACCACCCGAACCGCGACTGTCAACTTCGTGGCGGACGTAGTGCGGGGTTGCGGTAAGGTTACCAAACTGGAACTTCTCGAGCTCTTTTGGGGTGGACTACGACACAGCGTTCAAGTGGGTTCCAAGTTGGCGGATCTTGGGCTAGACACCAGTCACCCGGAGCAGTGGGAAGAGGAACACCGTCGACTTGGACGGCCCGACACCTCCGCCATCTTGAAGGTTCGTTCCGTGGCCACGGAAATTGAGACGGCTAAGGTGATGGAGGACGCGGTTCTCCACGACACCATCGCCCGCAAGGTGGCGTTGGAGATGGGACACCGACAACGGCAAGCTCCACCACGTAGCGCCCCGGCTAGTCGGCCTAGGTGGCCTCCGAGGAGGCCTGCGTTGGCGGCCCTCACGTGGGAGCCGGGGACTGCTGGGAATGACTCGGCAACAGCGGCTCCTGTGGATGTAAGCACAGCGGCGACCCAAGGATCCCGACCGGCACCTGCGGTGAGGGAACGGCCCTGTTTTGCATGTGGCAGTCTCGAGCACTTGGTGGCCAATTGCACGGACGAGAAGAAGCTGGCCATCTGGAAGGCCAACGCCCCGGCGCGGTTGGCGCGAAGGCCAGGGCAAGTGGCGGCTTGCGTAGAAGTCATTGAGGAGAGAGTCGAGGAGGATTCCCTCAATCCGGAAGAGCTGGAAACGATGGAGGAGATCCTCGCTCTGGCGGATGCTGACGTGGACCTCTATGGGGATCTGTGTGCCATGTGTGACATCACGAACACCGAGGATCCAGCTTTTCGGAGTGGGGAGCCGACAGGGGCTCCCGGGCAAGAGGAGTAAATCTCCATCGACCCCGTGGACAGAGGCAGCCCTATACCAATGTGGCAGCCCGTCCTTCATGGCCCTCGCGGACGTCACGTGACGAGGCCACCGCCTGTACCCCGACAAAGCCCGTCTCACCGCGAGTGCAGCATGCCCCGCCAGTGAGCACAGAGGCTTCATCAGATTCACCCCATGGTGTGGCCGCACGGCCCCCCTCCACCGTCAGCCCGAGGCCCCGTTCATCACGGATTGCCTTCAGTGGCCAAGAGCGCGCACGGCGCGCTACCATTTTGAGCAGACGGCCCCTCTCAGTGGAGAATTCCCCCCCTGCTCGGGGATCATTGACTCCACCGATAGCCCCACCGACAGCACATTCTTGTTGGGAGACTTACCGTGCCGAACACGGTGTCCCGATTGACCGCGGTAATGTTGATGGACCTCCCCCACGCATCCGAGCTCATCACGCGGCACCAGCAGTTCAGCCCAGCGACTACAAGGATCTGCATCTGGCTGCACCGGGGACCTCCGAGGTGTACCAGAGTTCCTTGGCGGACCAGCGTAGGCGGTTGACATCGTGGAGCTGGAGAAGTCCGGCCGGGGCTACCTCTGAAAGTGTCCTACTACGACAACTACGCATGACCCTCAAGAAGAAGTCCCCGGCAGAGGCACACAAGATGGCTGAGCGCAGTCGTCGCCATGCTACACGACGTCCCGCGACTACCCCTTTCAGCCGTCGCCAACGGAAGTACGAGTTGGACGAGCTTATACTCGCCCGCTTGCGTGGTCGCATGGGCGGCACATTGGGCTTGGCCTGGGCAGAGTTGAGCCCACGCGAGCAACGTCGGGCTATGGAGCAAGAATACGGGCCGAAGACGAATGTACCGCAAGAAGGCCGACCTTGGGAGACGATTGGCCTCCGTCGCCTTCGACGGCGTCAAGCATCTGCGGCGATATCGATACAGCAAGCCTATCGCTTGTGGCGACGTCGGCGGGCACAACGAGCGCAGGACACTCCCCTTGACTCCCATGCGCTCAAGACGGCCTCAGCGTGGACCACGGCAGCCCAGCGGGTCAAGCAGTACGGCAAGGCGGTCGTGCAGGCTGTGTTCGGACGCGTCCGACGGGCACACCCACCTCCCAATCCTACCCCCCTCAAACCAGACGAGACGGTTCTCGCAACAACTCTGGGATCGAGCCCCTCGGATCTAACCTACAACACCGATGAGTCCGAGATGGAGATCCATTGCAGCCAGTACCGGTTGCAGCAGCACCGTGAGCTGTCCTCGGAGGAGAATACGCCTAACCGCCGTTCGAAGCCTTCGAGGAGTGGGAGGAAGCGCACGACGTTGGACCAACGGGTGAAGGCCTGGAGGAAGGAGGAATCTGCACGTCTTGCTGCTTGGGAGGCCCTGAGCGTGACCCGACAACCGGTGGGCGAATCCGAGCACCTCGAGGAGGAGCTGAGTATGACCCAGCAGCTGGCGGGCGGATCGGGCAGCATACCGCCAGCGTGCAACCAACATGTTGTATCCTGCTCCAGTCTGTCCGAGGAGGAGCTGAACATGACCCAGCAGCTGGCGGGCGAACCTAACAGCCCGTGCCGGCATGCATCCAGTCCGGCCGAGCATGCAACCAGCCCAGCTAAGCATGCAGCGGAACATGCAGCAGGGCATGCGCCAGGGCACGCGGGGCATGCGGGGCATGCAACATGCCCGTCTGAGCATGCGACCAGCTCGGTGGGGCATGCAGTGGGGCATGCCCCGGGGCATGCGGGGCATGCAACACGGCCGACTGAGCATGCAACCAGCTCGGTGGGGCATGCGGTGGGGCATGCCCCGGGGCATACGCTGGGGCATGCGGGGCATGCAACACGGCCGACTGAGCATGCAACCAGCTCAGTGGGGCATGCAGTGAGGCATGCCCCGGGGCATGCGGGGCATGCGGGGCA
>LGRX02032505.1:0-12647 GCA_001247695.2 Cymbomonas tetramitiformis | reverse complement strand
TGGTACAAATTGGTTCTCAGATGATGAAAACGTTCTATGGACCTGTGGGATCTGCGAGTTACATGATGTTGGGGATGGCGACTTTTGCGTTTGCGTTTTGAGCGGCTTCAGCTTGCGTTTTACGGCTCAAAATACGCGCGGTACGTGCGTTTTAAACACGAAAAAGTTTCGCTATGGGACCTTCTTTGTGAGAGGTTTGGTTGGAGATCTTCTGTGGAAACTTAAGATGGGGCTGCAAGATGACTTGGGCGACTTTTCGTTTTTGAGTTTTGCGTTGTCTCTGCTTACGTTCGACGGCTCAGAATGCGCGCGTTACGTGCACTAAAAACACGGAAAAGTTTCGCTGCGGGATCTTCTTTGTGGAGGATTTAGTTGAGATCTGCGTTATCTTGCTTTTTCTTAAGGCTCTGAGCGAGATTTGACACTTGATCTTGAGAATGTTCGGTTCTGGTCCACTCCGACGGCTGTAGAGCTGGCATATTATGCGCGTGAACGTCTTTGGTGGACCCGTATGGCCGCTTTTCGCTGGATGTTTGCCGGATGTCGCGGATGCTAAGATTTGTTGCTGATTCCTTAAGTGTGAGCTTAAGTATGGGGGGGGGAAGTGCAAGCTTCCTTCTGAGACATAAATAAGCAAGACCGCTGGGGACTATGATAAAACTTTGCGGAATAGCACAAATAGCAAAAAACTTTCAGTTTTTAAGCATCCTAGAAGAGATTAGAGTCAGATGAGCCAGATCTTGTATCCTCACCATACTTAAGGCTATTTTTGGCAGCTGGTACCTTCCACCTTCTGGAGGAAGTTATTCATACCTTCTGGCGAAGTTCTTAACAGCTTTTGGTGATATTTTGGTTCTATTGGACAACTAGTATTCTATTGGAAATATCATACGGCCATATTTGACACTGTCATAGTTGTCATATCGTCATAACTGTCATACAGTTGACTTTTGATGCTTTCGCCCCCTTCCACCACCGCTATGGATCCTTCCGCCACCACCCTTCCTTTGACCCCTTCAGACCTTACACCAACCGCTTCCACCGCGCCTTCGGGCCCTTCCACCACCACAGTGGGGCATACAGTGGGGTATGCCCCGGGGCATGCGGGGCATGCGGGGCAGCCCAGCATGCTCCAGAGCCAGTCCTTGCCCGCCCTTTCCCCAACCCTTCCCTTCGTGTTTAAACAACAAGAGAGTGGTTGGGGCAGCGTGCAGCCGTATGCAGCATGGCAGGCTGAGCTTGCAGCGGGGCATACGGGGCATACGGGGCATACGGGGCATACGGGGTATGTGGGGCATGCGGGGCATGCGACGCGCCAGCCCCCGCACGCGACGAGCATGCAACCGCAACTCCAATCTGCCCCGAGCTTTCCCTATGCCACCAGTATGCCGCCACAACCCTTTGGCATGCCACACCATTATGCCACAGGCTCGCCGCTACCCCATGCCCCAGGCGTGTTGACACACGCCCCGTACACTCCCGCGCCGATGTCGACCACCTACGGGGACCCATGGACACTACCCGTTTACTTTCCACCGCCTCCACCTCCAGTATATGGAGCTGACCCTGCGTCGGAGGCACGTGCTAGGGAATGGTGGGCAGCGCGAGAGCGCATGGCGGCTGCAGAGCGGGCGGTGGCGACAGACATGAGAGTGGTCCCCCAACGACTGTATCCGACACCGTTGATGGAACCGATTCCTCACACCGATATTTCTCCCGACGAGGGTGTGATAACCCATCAGCCGCACCATCGTCGCCGTGCTTCGGGGCCAGATACTCTTGGGAGAACCTTGCCAATACGCACGGAGCCCCAAGACGTGGTGACCGAGGACCTCTCCCAAGCTCACGCGTCTCAACCTGGGAGCACGACATCCGGTTCTGGCTATGAGTCTGCAGCAGGCACTCAGCATAGCCGCAAGCGACGAGAGCGGCGTCTCAAGTTGGAGAGGCATCGGAGGAAGGAGTTGACGGACCAGGAAATGTTGCAGAGGGTAGTCCGCGCCGAGACCGCTCGGTTCCTCTCAGAGACCGAGGCGGGGAGCTTACGCGACCAAATGGCTCAGCTAGAGGCTGCCGCAACGGAGGGCGCGGTGGCCGAGGAGCGGCGTCTAGCGAGAAGACGTCGAGCAAGCTTGGACACCCCTGTGGTGTACGGGTCTGGTGAAGGCCAGCCACAACATGCAGCGGGAGCGGCTGAGTATGCACCCGGCTCAGTGGGGCATGCCCCGGGGCATACGGGGCATACGGGGCATACGGGGCATGCGGGGCATGCAGCACAGCCGGCTGAGCATGTACCTGGCTCAGTGGGGCATGCCGCGGGGCATGCCCCGGGGCATGCGGGGCATGCGGGGCATGCAACACAACCGGCTGAGCATGTACCCGGCTCAGTGGGGCATGCAGCAGGGTATGCCCCGGGGCATGCGGGGCATGCGGGGCATGCAACACGCCAGCCCCAACATGCAACCAGTGGGTTCCGGCAGCTTGCAACCAGCGTTTCCCAGCATGCAACCAGCGGAGGCCAGCTTACCTTGGGCTGGAATGGTGGGAAGCCGCTTGCCGCCGATGAAGAATCGAAAAGCCGGAGTAGCGACTATAAGGACACGGAGGACGACCCTGGTGACGACCCCGATGGTGACCCGGCTGGGGGGGCGGGGCCGTCGACGTCAACTACACGGCTGTAAGTGGTCACTCCCCAAGGGGATTCCTTGTGGGTGCCCCCGGGTGAATTGGCCACTACAGCGACGTTACCCGAGGTCACCTCCTCGCACCATGGTCTGTCGGCAGCCCTGAAGATCTGTGACAATCTTGGGCTGAGTCCCGCTCGATACATTCTGAGCGGGGCCGGTAGTACCTCTTTCCCCGAGATACGTCCGCTGCACACCACCGAGACCTCCACCTACGCTCTCTTAGTGGACCGCTTGGTGGCAGAGGAGTCTATTCGAGGCACGAGGCGTTCCAGAATTCCGTCTCAATGGTACCAATGCCCGAGACGACCGGTGGTGGACGCCTTCACGGAGTCGGAGGCGGAAACCTACGAGCTGGACGGGCTACAAGCCTGGGTGGAGGTCTGTGCCGCTCCGTGGTACTTGGCAGCATCGTTTGGGCCATCTTCTGAGACGCCCCAACCCCCACTACAGCCTGCCCCTTCCACATTCCCGGCTCCTTCCCACCGACTTTCTGCCGACGCCGCGACCTTCTCACCGACGGCGTCACAGCATGCGGCAGCAACGGGACCACCTGCCGGGGTGGCACGAGCTCCGGAGGACCCCATGGCGATGTACACCCCCGACGACCGCTCCTACCAGACCGTGATCAAGAACGAGAGCTCGCTCTTGAAGGACATCCGCAAGCTGGTGGACGACCTCCCGGAGTTTCCCGGCGATCACTTCACGAAGGGCCGGGCCATGGATGACCTTGAGGAATTCTCTGTGGCGGTGAATGCACTTCTGGAGCACATGACGGTGATTGCGGCGCTCACTACTCCCAGCTTTCGGCGTGAGGCGCAAGGACACAATCAGCTCAGCATTTCCACCTTGCTGTGGATGATCAAGACCTCCAAGTTGGCCAAGGCCCAGAAGTTGTACGTCGAGGAGATGGCGCCAGGAGGCAGCGAAGGAGAGGCGTGGAAGGCGAGGTACGCAGCGGTGCCGCGGTTCATGGGCGATCTTGCCTTGTCAGTGGACATCACCACGGACGCCCTGAAACGGCTGAAGTCGGAGCTACTCTCAACGAGACAGCGATCGGAGGAGAAGACCGGTGCTTTCTACACCCGCATCACCACCCGAACCGCGACTGTTAACTTCGTGGCGGACGTAGTGCGGGGTTGCGGCAAGGTTACCAAACTGGAACTTCTCGAGCTCTTTTGGGGTGGACTACGACACAGCGTTCAAGTGGGTTCCAAGTTGGCGGATCTTGGGCTAGACACCAGTCACCCGGAGCAGTAGGAAGTAGAACAACGTCGACTTGGACGGTCTGACACCTCCGCCATCTTGAAGGTTCGTTCCGTGGCCACGGAAATTGAGACGGCTAAGGTGATGGAGGACGCGGTTCTCCACGACACCATCGCCCGCAAGGTGGCGTTAGAGATGGGACACCGACAACGGCAAGCCCCACCACGTAGCGCCCCGGCTAGCCGGCCTAGGTGGCCTCCGAGGAGGCCTGCGTTGGCGGCCCTCACGTGGGAGCCGGGGACTGCTGGGAATGACTCGGCAACAGCGGCTCCTGTGGATGTAAGCACAGCGGCGACCCAAGGATCCCGACCGGCACCTGCGGTGAGGGAACGGCCCTGTTTTGCATGTGGCAGTCTCGAGCACTTGGTGGCCAATTGCACGGACGAGAAGAAGCTGGCCATCTGGAAGGCCAACGCCCCGGCGCGGTTGGCGCGAAGGCCAGGGCAAGTGGCGGCTTGCGTAGAAGTCATTGAGGAGAGCGTCGAGGAGGATTCCCTCAATCCAGAAGAGCTGGAAACGATGGAGGAGATCCTCGCTCTGGCGGATGCTGACGTGGACCTCTATGGGGATCTGTGTGCCATGTGTGACATCACGAACACCGAGGATCCAGCTTTTTGGAGTGGGGAGCCGACAGGGGCTCCCGGGCAAGAGGAGTAAATCTCCATCGACCCCGTGGACAGAGGCAGCCCTATACCAATGTGGCAGCCCGTCCTTCATGGCCCTCGCGGACGTCACGTGACGAGGCCACCGCCTGTACCCCGACAAATCCCGTCTCACTGCGAGTGCTGCATGCCCCAGTGAGCACAGAGGCTTCATCAGATTCACCCCATGGTGTGGCCGCACGGCCCCCCTCCACCGTCAGCCCGAGGCCCCGTTCATCACGGATTGCCTTCAGTGGCCAAGAGCGCGCACGGCGCGCTACCATTTTGAGCAGACGGCCCCTCTCAGTGGAGAATTCCCCCCCTGCTCGGGGATCATTGACTCCACCGATAGCCCCACCGACAGCACATTCTTGTTGGGAGACTTACTGTGCCGAACACGGTGTCCCGATTGACCGCGGTAATGTTGATGGACCTCCCCCACGCATCCGAGCTCATCACGCGGCACCAGCAGTTCAGTCCAGCGACTACAAGGATCTGCATCTGGCTGCACCGGGGACCTCCGAGGTGTACCAGAGTTCCTTGGCGGACCAGCGTAGGCGGTTGACATCGTGGAGCTGGAGAAGTCCGGCTGGGGCTACCTCTGAAAGTGTCCTACTACGACAACTACGCATGACCCTCAAGAAGAAGTCCCCGGCAGAGGCGCACAAGATGGCTGAGCGCAGTCGCCGCCATGCTACACGACGTCCCGCGACTACTCCTTTCAGCCGTCGCCAACGGAAGTACGAGTTGGACGAGCTTATACTTGCCCGCTTGCGTGGTCGCATGGGCGGCACATTGGGCTTGGCCTGGGCAGAGTTGAGCCCACGCGAGCAACGTCGGGCTGTGGAGCAAGAATACGGGCCGAAGGCGAATGTACCGCAAGAAGGCCGACCTTGGGAGACGATTGGCCTCCGTCGCCTTCGACGGCGTCAAGCATCTGCGGCGATATCGATACAGCAAGCCTATCGCTTGTGGCGACGTCGGCGGGCACAACGAGCGCAGGACACTCCCCTTGACTCTCATGCGCTCAAGACGGCCTCAGCGTGGACCACGGCAGCCCAGCGGGTGAAGCAGTACGGCAAGGCGGTCGTGCAGGCTGTGTTCGGACGCGTCCGACGGGCACACCCACCTCCCAATCCTACCCCCCTCAAACCAGACGAGACGGTTCTCGCAACAACTCTGGGATCGAGCCCCTCGGATCTAACCTACAACACCGATGAGTCCGAGATGGAGATCCATTGCAGCCAGTACCGGTTGCAGCAGCGCCGTGAGCTGTCCTCGGAGGAGAATACGCCTACCCGCCGTTCGAAGCCTTCGAGGAGTGGGAGGAAGCGCACGACGTTGGACCAACGGGTGAAAGCCTGGAGGAAGGAGGAATCTGCACGTCTTGCTGCTTGGGAGGCCCCGAGCGTGACCCGACAACCGGTGGGCGAATCCGAATACCTCGAGGAGGAGCTGAGTATGACCCAGCAGCTGGCGGGCGGATCGGGCAGCATACCGCCAGCGTGCAACCAACATGTTGTATCCTGCTCCAGTCAGCCCGAGGAGGAGCTGAACATGACCCAGCTGCTGGCGGGCGAACCTAACAGCCCGTGCCGGCATGCATCCAGTCCGGCCGAGCATGCAACCAGCCCGGCTAAGCACGCAGCGGAACATGCAGCGGGGCATGCGCCAGGGCACGCGGGGCATGCGGGGCATGCAACATGCCCGCCTGAGCATGCGACCAGCTCGGTGGGGCATGCAGTGGGGCATGCCCCGGGGCATGCGGGGCATGCGGGGCATGCGGGGCATGCAACGCGGCCGACTGAGCATGCAACCAGCTCAGTGGGGCATGCAGTGGGGCATGCCCCGGGGCATACGCTGGGGCATGCGGGGCATGCAACACAGCCGGCTGAGCATGCAACCAGCTCAGTGGGGCATGCAGTGAGGCATGCCCCGGGGCATGCGGGGCATGCGGGGCATACGGGGCATGCGGGGCATACGGGGCATGCGACATGCCAGCCTGTGCATGCGACCAGCTCAGTGGGGCATGCAGCGGGGCATGCAGCGGGGCATGCGGGGCATGCGGGGCATGCGGGGCAAGCAACGCGGCCAGCTGAGCATGCAACCTGTATCGCTGAGCAGGCGACGCACCTGGTCCAGCGTGCAACGCGCCCGGCCCGGCATGCATCCAATGGGTCCCAGCCGCTGGAAAGCGGGTCGGACAGCGACTCCACGCATGTCAGCGCTACCGACAGTGGCACTACCCACGTCAGCGCCACCGACGTTGGCGCCACCGACAGCGACACGACCCACGTCAGTGCCACCGACAGCGACACCACTCACGTCAGCGACACCAACAGTGACACTACCCACGTCAGCCCCACTGATAGTGATACCACTCACGTCAGTGCCTCGACCAACGCCACCATGTATGTCAGTGCTACTGAACACGGCAGTGGCGAAGAGTACGAGTGCAACGCCTTGGTGGACGAGACTGCAGCCGCCTTGAGTTCACACCCAATCGAAGATGCTCTTAAATGTAAGCGTGTTCAACTGGATGGGGGGGTGCGCGGGAAGGCGAACTCTCGAGCAGGGACACTCTTGGCACACACACTGTCAGCGGTGCGAGACGAGGAAGGACCCCTACTCCTGGTGTTCTATGCCTACCTTCGTGGACATCGAGTGAAGGTGTTGGTGGACTCAGGCGCCTCAGACAACTTCATCTCGGCGGAATGTGCCCGTACTTGCGACTTGACAGTGCGCTCAGGGACACCAATGAAGGTCACGTTGGCAGATGGGTCTGTAAAGACCGCTGGAGAGGTGGCGTACACCAAGTTCACCGCACACGCGGCGTCGGGAGTAAACTACTGCGAGAAGCGGATGGCTCTACGGGTCTTGCCGTTAGGAATCCAAGTAGACGTGGTGTTGGGGGGTAAGTGGCTTCGCAGCCTCTCCCCAATCACGTTGGATTATGCCGGTCACGGTTCCGTCTCCTTCAACACGCGAGCAAATGGTGGAGGACAACAACGGGTGACGCTCGTGGGTTGTAGTCCGGGGATGGGTCAGGGCAAGGCCCAGGGCGCAGGGCTGATCGATGAGGTGTTCCTGACGGCAACGCAACTGAAGCAGCACCTCATCCACGCGGAAACCAGGCGCCTGGCCGGGGATGAAGAATCACAACCTCAGTGGCTCATGATGGCGGCGCGCGGGGACGACCATGAGGCAGGAGCCTTCGCAGCTACCGCTGCTGAAGTACCGTCATCCCACACCACCCTGGAGAAGGAAGGGCCCCGTCAAGATACTCGAGACGCACCGGTAAGCAGCACGTGGAGGCAGCGCTTTGACGCCTTCTTTGAGAAGTATTTGGATACCCTGTGTTCAGCCTTACCGGAGGCATCCAAGTTGCGTCGCACTGAGGAGGACAAGGCCCGCATCGATCGCAAGCCGGACGCGGAGGGTGGACCACCATGTAGGCGCCCATACAAGATGACCGCTGAAGAGCTACGCCAGCTACGTGAACGTATCGAGCAGCTCATGAAGAAGGGTTACATCCGGCCGTCGTCAAGCCCGTATGCCGCCCCATGTCTGCTGGTACCCAAGCCTGGTGACCCGAAGACATTACGTTTGGTGGTGGATTACCGACAATTGAACCAGCAGACGGTGCGGGACCGGTACCCACTACCGGACATCCAACTGATGTTTGACGAGATGCAAGGGGCAGCGTTCTTCTCCTCCTTTGACGCGGTGGACGGATTCTGGCAAGTGCCGATGGCCGAGGAGGACGTGGAAAAGACCGCCTTCACCACCCAGATGGGGGCCTATGAATGGTTGGTGATGCCCCAGGGCTTGCAGAACTCTCCCTCTCAATATCAACGGCGAATGCAGCGTGCACTCGGTCATCTCCCCTTTGTACGAATCTTCATCGACGATGTGGTCGTCTTCTCGCGCACGGTGGAGGAACACTACGACCACGTACGTCAGTTCTTGGACACTTGTCGAGAAAAAGGGGTATATTTGAAGGCCTCCAAGGCGCAGATGTTGAAGGAGTCACTACGGTTCCTGGGCCACACGTCTCTCCGCCGAAGGATGCCAGCCACAGCATGACAAGGTGTCCTCCATTAAGGACTGGCCGAAGCTGGAGACGGTAACCCACGTCAGACAGTTCCTTGGGCTAGCGGGGTACTACCGCCGGTTCGTACACCGGTTCTCGGAGATTGCCCAACCCTTGACCTCGCTCACCAAGACCCACGTACCGTGGCAATGGGGAGAACTCCAGCAATGGGCCTTCGACGAGTTGAAGACCGCACTCTCCTCAGCCCCTGTATTGGCATTGCCTGACATAAAGCTGCCGACTGTCATCTGGCCGTAGGTGACCTCCCACTGGGCGTTGTCCACGTACTGCTCTGCTCGCTTTTGGGCTCGACCTTGGTGTTTCCGTTTACCGTTGTACACTGCTATCGGCGCTCGATCAATTCGGCGTTGGATGCGCACCGGTATAGCGGGGACGGCGGCAGCCCCGGCAGCTTCTATCGCCAACGCGGGCGCCTCTATCAGTCGAACCAAGGTGGCATTGCGCTCGATGGCCATTTTCTCGGGATGCTGGAAGGGTATCGCGGGCGCTTGACATTCTCCACCAGCAGTTAGGTGGCGCTGTTTCTCGATGACATCCTCGCGCCAAAACCTTTCGTGCACCTCCGTGAGCTTTGTGCCCAAAATGTCCTTCAACGCCTGTAAGGTATGCTCAAGCTTTTCGATGCCTTCTTCGGTAAAAGGAATCGGCTTGATGTATCCAGGCCCCGCGACAGGGGGTGTAGAAACAAGCTTTGGCAATGGAGTCTCGGGTAACCATTTTGGTGAAATGGAATACTGTTTGTACTGCATGCCCACTTCGCCGTGCTCGTTCTTGGGGATTAGTATCGGTCCACTCCGTCCGTCCGTCCGTCCGTCCGTCCACCGTCCGTCCACTGTGGACGGACGGACAGTGGACGGACGGAGTGGACCAAACATTCTTAACATTCTAAGATTTCACAAATCAGGGCTCCCATACTTAAGCCCATACTTAAGGAGTGTAACGCGTCGGCCCGCGACGACGCCTGCGTTTTCCCATACTTAAGAAAATTTAAATTTTTTCTTCATACTTAAGGAATATACACTGACTCCCCCCTCCCCCCCTAACCAGGGACTCAGGGGGTATAACCCAGTCGCATGCGAGTGTCAAACGTGCGTCAGAGAGACGAACCCAACGACAGAGCTTGACAACCGTATACGAATGTCACACGTGAGTCTGGGTGTCGGACCTAGTGCACCTGCTTGACAATCGTATACGATTGTCAAGCAGGTGAGTCTTGGTGTCAGGTGTGCTGCACATAGACATATCGGGACGTGTAAGGTTCAGGGTTTTAGGATATATGTTGGATATATATATTGGAGGAGTTGTAACCGGAGGTCATTTCATCACACCTGCGTTCGTCACATAGAACCACAACCCGCCCCTTAGACTACCTCACCATTATGCCCAGTATTGGAATATTGCAGTATTGGATATGGCCTTTCGATACTTTTACGTTTCGCGACTGCCAGTTACAACAAGCCCAATGGGTTCCTGAAGACCGTTTAATTCTCCGCTTGTGGCGGCAAGCGCGGCAACAAGCTGAAGAAGACTGGGAGGACTTCGGGCAACATGCAGTTAATCTCAGGACCTATCACCGGTGGAGTTTTTGGCCGATGTACGTCCACGGCCGTAGATCCAGCGAAAGGTTCGGTGTGAGGCATCTCGTGTACTGGTATGAGGGCGGGTGGATCTACCACCGATACTCAGATTTGGAGTGGCGGGGCTGGCGAAATAGACACCGCTACAGCGAAACTACGCACTGTGCCCTGACAGAGATGGAAAGCGATCTGCTGCAGGAAGATGAAAGGAGATGCGAAGGTTGCGGGCGTATGTTAAGAATCTGCACCCTAACGCGCATAATTGATGCTAGCGCGTGCAATGAGGAGACATATGCTTGGTAGCTAACACTATGTCACGTGTTAGTACTGAAATAAACCGTATACTTACATGTAGGAAAAACAATAACTTTCACGCCGTGCATACCAAAACTACCCTCTGCACACTTCTGACAATCGTACACGACTGTCAACACCGTGTTGAAAGGAAATCTCTCGAAGTTTACTGCTATATAAGTAATGTTACATGTCTTTTATTCATTTATTTTCGCAGTAAAATACTAGCATCATGAATACTCCTGAGTTCATGGAAGACGCACTTGTTGAGCTTGAACGTATGTATATCGAATACCAAAAATGCAGTGTGTGCCATTCCTGGAATTGGTTCTTATATCGCGAGGAAGTGTTCATCGATCCTGCGCTGATTCCTACACATGACCCCTCTGAGGCTAAGTGGAGGTTTATCCGCGACACTCGGGAAACATGGTATTTTCAACTGTTGGATGCGCATCGGTATCCCGGCACCACTGCGCAACATACGTACACTCCAACGCACTACAACCCTGGCGCACTTACCCCAAAAACAATGGCGGTTCCCACAGATTTCATTCCGGAGTTGATTGACCAGGGCACAGGCTGTAATCCCGAACCTGATGACGACGGAAAGTGTTGCAATTGCCGTTAGGTAAAAAATACCAGGCTCCCATGCCTATTTAAGACGTGTTGTAGCGAGTTTTAATCATTTATTTTCGCGTTCAAAAACTTCCTGAGAAATGGCGCTGACCCGGCAGGTTGAGCGAGTCTTGCTTTGGTTAGATGGTTTTGACGAGGATGAAGATATGATAAATCATGTGAACATTTTCGGTCATACACCTTGCGTAAACTGTAATGCGGAAAACGTATACGCGCATTGCGAAAGGCCTATCATTCAGGGAAATTGGGACTTGGACGCAATCTCCGCAGGATACCGTTATGTACGCCGAACTCGGTTTTTCCTATTCTTTACCTTGATGCATCTCGAACGATTTCCCTCCAGGAACCCTTGGACGGGGAGGTGGGTAACGCCTAGAAATCTGAAAATACCTGTGGACAAGATAAATGCTTTATTGTTACCGGAGCAGCGCGGCGAGAGTATAGAGCAATATTTAGGAGCTTGCAACTGTGCGGCGGATATGACTGACGAGGACTTGGACTTTGGCTTCTAAGAACATGCTAATTGTACCAATGATTTTAAGAAAATAATTGTTAATTGTGCTACCCTGAAATGTATGTTTCGTGGGTGGCCTCGGTTCTAGGGTCGGAGCCCGCCAGTGTCCAATGTACTAGCATTCATGCAGATTTACACGCTAGGTACAGGGTCGGGGTGCTCGAGCAACGCTGCCGCGAGATCGGCTGGCATCTCGAAACAAGCATCTGGCACCTCAGCCTCCATAACCGGAGTAGCCGAAATAGCATCCATGCCTAAAGCATCCGCGACATCATTCAAATCCATTTCGTGGTCATCAGCCACATTGGCCTTTTGTTTTTCTATCAGCGCTATGTCACCTGCGAGCACCTCGGAATACCGTGCTCTGGCCATGTTCAACACCTCTGCATCCATGTCGATCGAAAGGACATGCCTTTGCTCCATATACCCCGCCATGGAGGCTGGAGCCGTTCCGCATGGAAATTCCATAACACAAGCATCCATGTTGCTGTACAAGCGCATCAGCTCACGGTAAAGACGGATTGGCTTCTGAACGCTGCGAATATTTTGTCCATCTTCTTTCTTCAGGTACTCCTTAGGTGGCAGCGGTACCTCCTGTTTATAAACAAACAACACACTCGAGTCTGAGTGCCGGACCTAGTGCACCTGCTTGACAATCGTATACGATTGTCACTTGCGAGTCTGCGTGTCTGAGCTAGTGCATCTACTTGACAATTTTGTTTGGCGGAGTTGCATTCATGAGAAGATATGAATGCATACAAGGATTCTTACCATGCTGTTCGTGAACGCGTTCGAAAACTTTCCGACCGTTGTTCGCAGCGGGGCCCACTTCGGTAGCTTATTACTCTTTGAGGGATCTTCCACCAAGTGCAGCAACACATACGGTTGCAAAACGCTGACCGGACCAGCCGCATTATTACC
>LGRX02032503.1:17377-52707 GCA_001247695.2 Cymbomonas tetramitiformis | reverse complement strand
ACTGCAGGGAGCAGCCGCGCGCCCGCCTTGAGTCACCACTGCAGGGAGCAGCCGCGCGGCCGCCTTGAGTCACCACTGCAGGGAGCAGCCGCGCGCCCGCCTTGAGTCACCACTGCAGGGAGCAGCCGCGCGGCCGCCTTGAGTCACCACTGCAGGGAGCAGCCGCGCGGCCGCCGTGAGTCAACACTGCAGGGAGCAGCCGCGCGCCCGCCTTGAGTCACCACTGCAGGGAGCAGCCGCGCGGCCGCCTTGAGTCACCACTGCAGGGAGCAGCCGCGCGGCCGCCTTGAGTCACCACTGCAGGGAGCTGCCGCGTGGCCGCCTTGAGTCACCACTGCAGGGAGCAGCCGCGCGGCCGCCTTGAGTCAACCCTGCAGGGAGCAGCCGCGCGGCCGCCTTGAGTCAACACTGCAGGGAGCAGCCGCGCGGCCGCATTGAGTCACCACTGCAGGGGGCAGCCGCGCGGCCGCATTGAGTCACCACTGCAGGGAGCAGCCGCGCGGCCGCCTTGAGTCACCACTGCAGGGAGCAGCCGCGCGGCCGCCGTGAGTCAACACTGCAGGGAGCAGCCGCGCGCCCGCCTTGAGTCACCACTGCAGGGAGCAGCCGCGCGGCCGCCTTGAGTCACCACTGCAGGGAGCAGCCGCGCGGCCGCCTTGAGTCAGCAGTGAAGGGAGCAGCCGCGCGGCCGCCTTGAGTCACCACTGCAGGGAGCAGCCGCGCGACCGCCTTGAGTCAGCACTGCAGGGAGCAGCCGCGCGGCCATTTCGAGTCACCACTGCAGGGAGCAGCCGCGCCGCCGCCTTAAGTCAGCTTTGAAGGAAACTAGATAGCAGCTACGATGTCGCCACCTTGAGTCAACACTGAAGGGAGCTAGCAACCGCCTTGAGTCAACACTCAACACGAAGGAAGCGGCAATACGGTATGAGGCCACATTCATATCCTATCCGACAAATTTTGGAAGAAGAATGTCATCAAGATGCACAACGAACAATACTAAAAAGCGGACACAAATTCCGACCAGCAAGCCTGTACCAAAAGGATGTGGAATGAAGGAAAGGGCACAAAGGCCCAAGCAAAACACCCCATTGTAGCATATGTTACCGCTGTTATGATGCCCCTGAGAACTCTGTCAGGCGTTATTATGAGAACCCTGAGGCTTGTTGTGACTACCAGCAGTGGACTCAGGCAGCACATGCTATGACAACCAGCCAGGCTTATACAACTTCCGCCAATGATCATACATATTTGGACGCAATTACGGCCACGCTTCCAAGTTATGACGGCCATGCATGCTATGACGGCCAAGCCTTCGGAAACAGTGTAAGACTTTCAGCCTTGAAGCTTACGATGTGAGGAGAAAGAACACTGACATTAGCGTTTGTTTCTAAGTGTTTAAGATAAATATTGCTCGTCACCTGTAAGGAGCGTACGGAATTGCACCTGATGAAAGTCTACTGTGACAGCCTCAGTGGCTACAATGACAAGTCATAGCCTGGCTCCATGTACATGTAGGCTAATACTCCATCAATCAACCTTACGGTGTCATACTCATCTACGCATCCCTTCAGCCGTTTCTTTTACCCAACAACACTATGTTTTCAGGAGCACTTGAGCAACTTCGATGAAAGGAGCCAGCTAATGTTAAAGAAACGAGCTATGACATTTGAAGCGAAGAACTATTCAATGTCACAGACTGGGAAGTCAGAAAAGAGAGACTGTGACATCCTGTGAAGGGAACGAGCGCAGCAAAGCTGTCTAATAATAGAAAGGTTCACACAGAATGTTCGAAGCTATCAAAGTGCATCATCATTGTACCTGAGGCAACGGTGTGCACGAAGCAGGCTGCAAGCAATATCACTGTTGCCTTCGACATCGAGCTCGTCACCGTTGCAGCCGGCCGGCGGCTTCGTGCGAACGCTTTAAGTTTAAAATGTTGAGTTGCATAGTCTTAGAGCTCTGAGGCTACTGAAGAAAGTGAGCCTCGGTGATCGAACAGCTTCGGAAGCCTGTAGACACGACGGAATTTCCAAATTTTGGGTTAATGTCAAGTTGTTCGCCGCGTGAAGAAGGTTCCGATACAACAGATCATGTGGAAAAGATTTCGGAACGTTAACGGACGCCCTGTTCTCGTAAAAGCCGCGCGCCAGTATCAGCTAGAAACCGTCACAACCTGTCCGAACTTTTGACAGTTCGCAGCTTGTGAATTAAACTTTGCCCGAACGCATACAAGTTGCGTCTCCCTGATGACTTCGTAACGCAGTGTTTAATTATTTTTGCAGCTCGTAACTTCCACAGTTTTGTAGCCTGTCACTTAAGAAGGTATCGATTGGTTGTCATAGTATCATGGCCCCGCGAAATCCGTCGCGCACATAAGTTGGGCGTCTCTGAGACAGATATCTGAAGACACCACATAACACTTCTAAAGGCAGTGCCGCTGACACAATTCTTTAAAAGACTTAGCGCGACACCTACGACGAGTTGCAACCTGGAAACTGTCACATCTGCTCCTTGAGGTGTGCCAATCATACTTAGTTCTTCCGTCTTACTTAACACCAATACTTATAAAAAGCATTGAAAAAGGTATTTGGCCAATGCTAAAGTTCAATAAAGAATTGAGCCCTTTTAGACTGACAGTAAGAGTAGTGTTTTGCTTCGCAAAGTTTTCTTCTCGTATGGTCTTGAGTTCGAATTCACGTATTTTTGGGAAGACAATTCTTAAAAGTTTACCAATTTAAAATACTCGCTTCGCTCGCCTCAGCGCAAATTAACTTTACAGCCCATAAGTGAAAGAAAGAAGAGAAAAAGAGATGAAGAAAAGAAAGAAAAGAAGAAAGAAAAATCATTCCTGCGGCAAGATCCAACGAAAGTGAAATTTAGAGTGTGGGAATGCCTATATCACTGCACATAGTGCCTCTTGGCAAATTTTGAAATCCACGTACTTTACCTTAGCAAAAGAAAGCGCTGTGAAACATATTTAAACACGACGGTCCTACCATACGTTGTGACGCAAGCTCGTAACCGTCCAGGTTATTCCGCTCGTACGCAGTGAACAGTGTCTCAGAACTGAGTCTTCTAAGAAGCTAGTCACCTCAGAAAAGTCGTGCATCAATGAGGCGCTTCATATTTTGTTGTCATTTCAGCGCACCGGCATAACGAAGTTACTCCGATGATAATAATGATAATGATTATATCGACGCTGGTAACTCACAGTGCTTCAACGGAACCCATTTTGTTACCATTTAAGCCCAGTGACCTCACCACATATTTCTCATTTTGGCGGAAGGTTATCAGGCGAGGGCTCCGTGAAGGGTGCAAGCGCTTGAAAGTTTGAAGATTCTTACACAGTCGAGTGTCGAGTGTCGAGTGTGCTGGTATGGTATCCTGCGCTGGTAACAAGCAACTGACAGCAGATTAGGATCGACTTCCTGCAATATATAAAGTAGAACAACTTTTTTGAAAATACATCGTCGGTCGTGTCATTTTCTATGTTCCACTAGCTACCCGTACAGTAGGGCCCGCATTCGGTATGAGGGTGTTCGCGTCATGGATTGGAATAATTAAATATACATCTCCCCCCCCCTTTCCATACACTCAACACTGTCTCTCTTTCGGATTTATACCGGAGTAGACACTTGACACTATCCTCTAGCCGCCTCCCCCGCCCACAAACACCCATCAACGTCTGGTCTATCAGGGGAAATGGTTCGCCAGAGGATTCTTGGCTATGCTCTATCATATGTTTGAGGACCAAAGCAATTTACATACTTACCTTACGTACGTTACCGTAACAAACCGCGGAGGGTGAGCTTAGAGACGCTGGAATTCAGAATAGAAATTTCGTTATTAGTAGGTATTCCGCATTGGCTTGTCATCTCGCGATATCGAACCTAAACGCTGATGACGTCCAACCGTTTCGGGATACGATTACCGTTGGAGCTGGCGTTGACTAGCTCAAACATAATAAAGCACATCCATCGCTCTTAATTTTCTCGTTCCGCCCACCGTGACTGCTCTCGTGTGTGATGTGCAGGGATTGCGGAAGTGCGGTTTGGCTGTTTTTATTTTCCAATTCGTTTATTGCATATATGCGAACTCACGGTATTCGGTGTGTGCAGCTTGTGTCGCGGGTTTTCCGATGGCGAGGAGGGACGCACCTTTTTGAGATGTGGAAGTCTAGGACAACCTAGCTTGGGATGATACCTAACCACATCGGACTCACTTTGTTCTCATATTTAATCTACTCACCTTGGATATGCATACAAAATTTGAGGAGCATCGAGGTTGGGTAAGACTTAGATTGATTTATCTTCGTTTTGGGTTTATGGCGCCATCGCGACCTCTTGGGGTGTGGAAGTCAAGGTTGCGCATGCCGACCTTGCTTGGGTTCGAACCCAACCACATCGAAGTCTCGGTCCTGTTGTGCTTCAGGGAACTTATATATATATATATATATATATATATATATATATCTTGGCAATATTTGTGGCAAGTCTCGTGCGCTGGAACGCATAGGAAGCCCTTGGTTGTTCTTGGCATGTATTGGGTTGCGCTGGAACGCACAGGAAGCCCTTGGTTGTTTGGCATGTATAGGATTTGGGTCCATTCAAACCCAAACCCAATAAATCTGCCGAAGAAATAAACTGATCGTTTCGCGCACAATATATCCCAGTCCTTGAGCTTCCGGGAACTTAAAGATATATATCTCGACAATATTTGTGGAAAGTCTCGTGCGCTAGAACGCACGGGAAGCCCTTGGCTGTTTGGAATGTATTGAGTTTGGGTACATTCGAGCCCAAACCCAATAAATCTACCAAAGAAATAAAGTGTTCGTTTCGGGCACAATGTATGCCAGTCCTTGAGCTTCAAGGAACTTAAATATATATATATACATATATATCGACAATATTTGTGGAAAGTCTCATGCGCTAGAACGCACGAGAAGCCCTTAGTTGTTTAGCATGTATTGGGTTTGGGTCCATTCGAGCCCAAACCCAATAAATCTGCCAAGGAAATAAACTGTTCGTTTCGCGCACAATGAATCTCAGTCCTTGTGCTTCCAGGAAATTAAAGATATGTATCTTGGCAATATATTAGCGTAGTTTCGTTTGCTAGCTAGGAACGAGCACGGGAAGACCTTGACTGTTTGGCATTTGTTGGTTTGGATACATGAAACCCCAAACCCAAAAAGCTCTTTGTCATGAAGTGACCTTCTCGTGCACACTTGATGACAATTCTTGCGCGCAAGCGAGGGTGAACTATTATTAAACTCGGCAAATTTAGTGCAAAGTTTCGTGCGCTAACACAGAGGACTTCGATGTGGTTGGGTTCGAACCCAAGCAAGGTTGGCATGCTCAACCTTGACTTCCACACCCCAAGAGGTCGCGATGGCGCCATAAACCCAAAAATAATTCAGTCTAAGACTTATCCAACCTCGATGCTCCTCAAATTTTGTATGCATATCCAAGGTGAGTAGATTAAACATGATAACAAAGTGAGTCCGATGTGGTTGGGTATCATCCCAAGCTAGGTTGCCCTAGTAAGACTTCCACATCTCAAAAAGGTGCGTCCCTCCTCGCCATCGAAAAACCCGCGACACAAGCTGCACAAACCGAATACCGTGAGTTCGCATATATGCAATAAACGAATTGGAAAATAAAAACAGCCAAACACTTCCGCAATCCCTGCACATAACACAGCAGTCACAAGTACCGCTCCGCCCGAGGCGGAGAAATGTTGCGAAAATTATGGGCGGTGGATGTTGGCAGCGAGCGCTTTATGCTTGAGCTAGTCAACGCCAGCTCCAACGGTAATCGTATCCAAACGGCTGGACGTCATCAGCGTTCAGGTTCGATATCGCGAGATGACAAGCCAGCGAATACCTAATAACGAAATTTATGTTCTGAATTCCAGCGTCTCTAAGCTCACCCAACCGCGAATGACAGAGCGGGATGATGACACTGTGTCAGCGCCATCCGCCATGACAATACAATATAAACGATATAACGTTAACGGAAAACGAACGATGCGATGATCGTCACAGGCGACGATCGGATGTCAGATGGCCTGAGACAGCTGGGCTAGTGGAGATCTCAAAATTGATATCGACCAAGCCAAGTACACCCTTTTTGTGCATGTTTATTAGTATAGATGTTTTGTCGACACTCCACACTAGCACTATCGAAAGCAGGGCGCCATGATGAGTAGGACTAGGTAAAGTGAAAGTCTCAAAGTCATCAAGCCACTTGAATGGTTATGGTAGACAGCTAGACACCATTTGAAGAATAAAGCGTTATATTTTGACACGTCAATCACGTTCTATGGCATTGCCCTTTACTCTTGTTATATAGGCCGTCCGCACTGCATTGCTGTGTCACATAACCAATACATAGTATTTTAATTAATTAATCGATATAGGGCCGAACAATGACAGACCAATATAAAACAATATAATTGATATATAATTCGAGAGGCGATGCAAAGCCAATTCATACAACACAAAATTTTAAATAAATATATATTATATGACCGAAGATTCGCCACACCAGCAACATGCGCGGATATAAAGTGAGTAGGCAGCGACCAGCGAGTGAACACATGTCAGGTGCTTCTTCAGGTCACTCATCCGAGAATCCGAGATGCGACCATGCTCTGTATAAATAGACCCATTTATTGAAAAACTTGCCCACTTCCGGATTTGCGATTTTAAGATCGAGTGGGTAGTCCCCCCGCCCACTTACTTTTCGTGCACAAGTGGGTAGTCCCCCCCATCTGAAAATTTGGGCAAGAAATTTTACGAAATCGACCGATATTTTTTGCGTTTCCCCGAAGATTTGCTCAATTCATGACGAGATTCGATCACGTGACCTATATTTCAGAAGATACCTCGTCATATGCCAATTATCAACACTAAAATATAAAAATTGGGATAACTCGTGGAATATTGATCGGAATCGGTCAACCAAAGATGATCGGCGCATCTACACGACTTAGCGGATCGACGTATATGAACGATTTTAGCCGAAACGCAATATTGGGGGAGAAATTACAGTGTGGACAGAAGGGGGTAAGCAGGCCCCCCAAAAGTCCAGTTTGGTAATTATCAACAGTCTATATAAAAATGTGGATAACTCATGGGATGATTATCGGAATGGAACAAACTAGGAGTCTATGGACATCTACATGACCCACCGGATGGGACTGTATGGGTGGAATACTCTTAAATCTTAATATATAGACCCGAAACACCGCAGCGGGCAACCTCCGCCAGCTTGGCATACTTGGCCGACCGCTCCATCTCCTTCACAACCGCCTGCCGCTTCTTGGCCTGCAACCACCCCAGAATATCGCCCAGCCAAAACACCTTTCACCGCTTCTCGCGCAAGCTCTCCGTTTGAAGCAGCCCAAGTCGATGCAGAGCTTGGAGGATTCCTGATGAACACAGGATAATAAACTAAAGTCAGACCGAATGCAGCAGACTCCACACGACGCAACACACGAGAAACCAAGTCGAAGGCAACGAAGTCGGGGTGCGGTATACCTTGCCCCCCTTGTGGAAACCATATCGCAAGAAAATATATCGTTTGCAGCACTGGATATCACGAAAATGGGACAAAACAGACAGTTTTATATGAAAAAAACACTGATATACACCGTGTTGCAAACAATTCTATAAGGTAAAAATGGTTGTGGTAGTCCGTTGAAAGCGATCGAGTATGTTTTTTCCACTGCCTTGAAGCACTTAAAATGATGACAATTTGTCCGGGGTCGATATCGCAAATATACCTCGCGATATCGACGATTTTATATGAACTGTTGACGATTTCCAAACTGTTGACGATTTCCATATGACGAGGTACACGCGATATCTACTCTCGTCCCCAGAGTTTAGACGAGCCGCGCTTCGCGCGGCTACCCGCGATTCGATTCGAGGGCTGCGTTACTTGATCGTGATTGCGGAGCTCGTCTAAACCGGTCTGCGTCTCCGAACGCCCATAAGCTCAATCTGCGTTACAAACCCTAAGTAATATTCGTGCTATATCGGTCCGGAGACTCGGTCCCAGAGTAACGCGATGTCAAGGGGAGTAATTATAGTACTAGCGTAGCAGGGGGACCGGATTTCTTAACACTGTGATCCGCCAAACCCAGGCGTGAGCTCACTTGTTTCAGCGGGGAAAACAAGAAAAACGGAGCAAATATCCCACACCCGTTGTATATTGCAAAATAAATGAACGATATATCAATAAATTGATGATGCAGAAATGGTCCTTGATGGGCTATTTATTCGCCTCCAAAACTTCAGAATTTCGCGGTCCAGTTTGGAGCATCATTCTTCCAAGAATGATTCTCAACTCCATCCGCGGAAGGCTTCCGCAAGTGTATTTTTTTAAGGAAATCAGTCATCCTGGAGGATCAACCGCTGAGATGTTGTATGCGAGAAGTGAAATAGTAATATGTGCTGGGAGTGACACCCTGACTGTCATTCCTGCTGGATATCATACCGTGCGGGTAATAATATTCCAAGCGGACAGAGGGTCAATACAGGTCGGAACACCGTAACGGACTACATACTCGGATATTATGATATTAGAAGTGGAGAGACATACGGACTGGAGAGCTAAATAGCATGTGAACTGTTTGTCACGGCTGGACTCCGATGGCTACTATCCCATGGTCCTTGTGGGAGGACCATAATCGATTATGGTCCTCCCACAAGGACCAATGTTGCAAGAATTTAATTGGGCATTGGTTCGGATCTAGAAGGCGCGCCCAATGATTTTTAGTATCAATGGGACATATATTAATTACTTCGATGCTTGGTCCGGCCTGGATCCACCCAATATATCCATGGCGTTCGCATTTGCGACAAGCACCCTCAACTTTTTCAGATTGTATTTTTTTGAAAATTCAAAAAGGCACAAAAATATACGATATCTTCAATAATTTTTTGGGAACAGTATGTGCAGGCTACACCGGCGTCCATGCGATCATATCGATCTTATACACATGTCCCCATCATATTTGGGTCATACGTCATGTTGGAGTGCATATATTGGCCATCTCTAATGCGTATTAACAACCGTACACCTTTTTAGTCGATTTTTTAGCCGGAATGGGATAATCGGTGCAAACATGACCCATTATCCACGATGCCCGCTAGAGTGCATTCACAGTGTGGTAGGAGCGTATGGTGCTTAAACTTTTGAAGTATATCCATAAAACGATTTTTTGAAAGCTTAACATAAGCCATATGGGCAAGTATGTGAGCGATGTGCACTCGTTAGCTTGACGCGAAGTGAAAATTAGAAGTGCAAACATCACAAAATCCTTATTTCACTCGGGAGTGATCACCCGCCACGGTAAACGAGAGCTCAGATGGCGACTAGAGTGTGGACTATCCAACTAAGTTTTCATATTTGGTCATAAACTCAAGGTGTGCGACCATGCGCGGCCAACACCGCGCACCATGCAACCGCTAGGACGGTTAAAGACTATGGTCCTTGTGGGAGGACCATCTTTTTTTCGACGATTTCGATAAAAAAACATATCAAAAGCGCACCCTTTAAGCACGCCCCTCTAACACACGCGTGGACGATCCTGTAGGGGAAATTATTCAATTGACTCATAAATATGATCCCAAACGCACGTATACGCCTCAAAGACCCATGTGGCACTCATAATAGTCATCGCGCGTTGGTCCTTATGGGAGGACCATGCATTTGGATAGTAGCCACCGAGTCTGATGACGGATATGACAGGTGACCATAATGACAGTCACCGTGTTATTTCCAGCACACCACCTCAGATGAGGTGGGACAGACACGAGTGACAAACACCACCCTGGCTAGCTAAATGTGTCAGGGATAAGTCATTTTGCGAGTCAGTTAAGTGAGATGCAAGATGCACGAGCCGGAGCTCGTGGCTAAGGTATGCCAGAATACGGAACCTAAGATCGTAAGCACCCATCTGGTACTGTATCCGTTGAAAACAAAGGATCCTCACTGTGAAGCTGGCATGTGATGCTGGCCAAGCACCACCGACTGCGAAAGCCATTGAACAGCTGTGATTCAAGAATGTAGCAAAGAACAAAAGAAAGATGAAACCAACGAAATCAGCGCGTGCCCGCCGTGCCATAGGCGAGTCATCAAAGTAGTGGTCGTACGTGCCAGAGACCAGAAAGATGTATAGTCATTTGATGGTGTGAAATACAGGAACCTCCAAGATGTCAACGAGGTCGTGTGGTCGAACCGAGAGCTAGCTGGTAACAGATGGTGTGAACGTCGACCGAAGATATACCACTCTTGCCAACGATGCTACACGCCAACGAAAAAGAATGTTCTGCACAAGCACCACCCAAACGCAGCGATACAGCCTACGGAGAAATGCCACCTCTCCGCATAGCCTCGAGCCCACCGAATGATGAAGGGCGAAGTAGATGCACGAAACAATAGCGCCAAAGCACCACCCACAAGGTGAACAAATGCCCAGATAACCATAAGTCCATAAGTTCACGAGTCAAATATATATATATATATATAAACCATGCCAACGCTAGAGGTCCCCGCGGAGAAAACTGCCCGATAGAAAGCGAGGTCAAAGAATTCTTCCATTCCTCCAATAGCGAGAGAGAAAACCACGTTAAGCAACGTAAAACCAAACGTTCCAAATTACTTAAAACGCGCGAATCAGAGAAGGCGAATAACAAATAAAACGGCATCACGCAATGAATGCAATGTAGGATGCAGCGCTGAGTCGTCAAACGAAGCCGGAAAAAAATACGAACCATAGGGAGATACCCATCCCTATAGCTGCTGCAACGCTCTCTCCAAAGCCTGAAATGTCAACGTAAACATAAAAAGCGATCTTGTGCGAAACGGAAATTAACTCGTGGTTGGCCTCCACGAAGTTCTGCTCTGAACCGCGACCTAATGAGAGCCGCGACAAAGATGATAACGTAAACGAACCCAAAGAAAGAGGTAGCGAAAGATGCGTGGCCCAACAGAGATAGCAACTGGTCGTACAAGGCGCTAATCTGACGTCCCAGCAGAACCAATGTAGATCACGTCCCAGCGCAAAGAGTAATACCGCGAACGGTAAGAATCCGCCGATACCCAAAAGCCACGCAAGAAACGAACCAACCTGCAAAGACGAGACGCAAGCGTAAAGTGGGACCATAACCTGCTGGATATTATACCGTGCGGGTAATAATATTCCAAGCGGACAGAGGGTCAATACAGGTCGGAACACCGTAACGGACTACATACTCGGATATTATGATATTAGAAGGGGAGAGACATACGGACTGGAGAGCTAAATAGCATGTGAACTGTTTGTCACGGCTGGACTCCGAGTCTGATTACGGATATGACAGGTGACCATAATGACAGTCACCGTGTCATTTCCAGCAATTCCTATAGTTAGGGTGTATGACTGTCACCGGTCCCGGAACCCTAGACCCCGAACATATAACGGGAAGACTTCGTTATATTCGAGACTCTGATTATTCTGATTATCTCACACATCGAATATACAGTCCAGCTGATATATTCAGCAGGTTTGATCCCACGCACTCTTAATTTTACACTGCGACGTTGGCCATGATTGGCTAAACACCGACGCTTGAGATGGGGCGAGGAACCCGCGTTAGAGAGGTTTTCGGTATGGGCGGTATGGCTCAGTTACGGACGCGCGGTTGATTGGACATGATTGGGACGCGCGTTATGGCATCTTATTTTCCGATTTCCGTGCACTATCGTTGGGCTGGATTTTGTTGTTTCTGGTCACTAGTACACCGCCCGACATTGATCACATCCTTTCGTCCCACACGACCGCGTATTATTTGCTGTTTCCCCGATTTATCCTCGACGACCCGCCACAACTTGCAAGCCGTCGCCCGGACCGTTAACCTCACCCCGCATTATCCACCTCACCCCGTCTCTGTAGTCATTTCATCATGGGCACTTCTACGAGATCTCACACCGCGGCCGCACGCCGCTCCCTAGTTACAATTTTCGACGATGCCGCAGCCAGACATGCGACTACACCAGCCACCCCTACGGTTGGGACTGCGCCAGCTGCTGAGTCGGCAGGGGCGAAGTTCCTCGACGAGGTACGACGTCTGGCGAAGGAATCCTTCGACGAGCGGGCCGCCAAGCTCGTCATCAAGAAGGTGTTTGACAACAAACATGGACGTTTTGATGGTACGGAATCGAACGTCAGCTCCGTTTTCGCCCGTCTGGTTCTGGCGCTACGGGACATTTTCGTCACTGAGGAGGCCGCGTTTTCTTCTCGTAGCTCTGTTCGACCTGGAGGATGCCACCCTGCCCGTTCGCGCCGAGGCGAACAGGCTACTGTTTTCGACACTGGAGTACATTATCGCTCCGGTGTCGCCCGCAGCAGACTGGATGGAGTCTTCGGCGGAGGCACACCCGTTTGATGGGAAACGGGGGTTGCTGGAGATCGCCAGACAGAATGCTTCTGGATTCCAGCGGACCCTTTCAGGGCACCGCAGACCTTCTGGCCATCAAGATCACCCAGTTCGACCCGTCGCGCCCTATCGCCGCCTTCAACGCCGCTCTTCGGTCTGCTCGACGGAAGAGCACCCTCGACGACATGGAGGTCAAGTTCCTTTTTTTCATCAAGGCCCTCGACCCCATTTTCTTTGCCCCGGTTCTCAACCGGCTCATGTTACACGACCAGCGTGCGGCGGAGTCCCTTGCCACCATTCAGCAATGGATCCGTGAGTGCTACGCGCAAAACGGGGCGGACTCGCACGTCCCGGCTGCTGCGCGGAAGTACTCCGCCCTCGCCTTGACTGGACAACACGACGGCGAAGACTTCAAGACCATCTTCAGCGAGCTCCGTGACCAGCTCTTCGACATGAAGAAGGAGATCAAAGCCTTGCACAACCGTATCGACGACACCAAAGGCTTCACGACCCGCAACGACAAGAAGAACGCCATCGGACGAGGTGGGTATGATGACGGCAACCGCTTCGCTGCGACGCCACTTCCCGAGCACGGCAACTTCCCGCAGAACTTCCGTGGGAAGCCTTCGAAGAAGGTGACTTTCCACAAACCCACCGGTACGTTCGTTCCATTGTGCGGGAACCCTACATGCTCCGCTACGGCGGAGAAGCATTGGCATCGGGACTGCCCGAACGGCGGGCCACATGGGGATGTTGGCGCGCACGGCTTCAGCGTTGCGGGCAGCGAGCACGACGCGTCTTCGCCACGCTGTTTCAGAACGCCATGGAAAGCAACGACTACTGGAATATCCCGGTTCAAGATATCAGACAGTCAGTGAATCAATATAGATTAAACTCTCGGAAGAAATAAACCCTAAGCTAGATATACCCGGAACGGTCACGGAGTCGGAACGGTCTCGAGTCTAGATACCTGTGACACTCGGTGTGGCACAGCACAGGCTTACGGACGGATCAGTCACGGTCCAGTGTTGGCTACCTAGGAATCTGTCATAGGGGCCTGCACCGGGACTCCCGGTCAGGGCTGCCTATACAGATTTCAGCACACCACCCCAGCACTGTGGGTGGTGACTGACAGGTAAGTCAGAGAAGTTAAGATAAGTTAGGGCAGAAGCTAGGGTGACAAGTCCTAACTGCTAATCCAACTGTGCTATTCTGATACACAAATTGGAACCCTCTAGCCGGCACAAGAGCAGACACATACATGCACTCAGGTCCTGCTAAACTACTGAAAAGCACTGTGTCAGCAAGTCAGCTTGAAGAATTCAAAGGTGTCAAAGCAGAAACATAAACCAAACTGAAGACCATGTTGAGGTCAAAGTACATCTCAGCACACCACCAGAGTGGTGTACTGCCAGAGCCAGAAGGAAAGCTACTCGGGGTCAAAGTTCAGAGGGGCACCGTCACCACAATGTCCACGGTAGTAGCTTGCAGCACTGCTCTCCAGTGGGTCAGGCGGCCGGTGAACCACCGTCGCAGCACCCAGGGAGTGCAGTACTGCATCCAGAGTGACGGGGTCCAGCTCGGATATACCAGGGTAGATGCATAAATCCCCCCTGCACAGCACAGGCTGCGGTGCAGCCCGACCCGATACCTGCACAGAGTCGATGTCATTGGCCGCCGTGTAGGCGGTAGCTCCCACTCCCATCATCGAGATCAAAAGAAAGAGAGAGACGAAGTAACGAAATTCCCACGGACCCGCCCGCGTGCGCGGGGAAGCCCCATGGCGGCTTGCCACAACCGTAGGTGCGGGACGCGCCACCAGACTGAGGCACGTGGGTCGCGGACTCCGACGCATGATTTGCCGAAATGGCCGGAGTCCGCGGCTTCACGATGAAGCTGCCGTCGGCGAGGTCCTCGTAGTCGTCCGTGTCGTAACCCGTGAGATCAACCTGCCCGATGGCGGCGTGGTTCACGGTCTGAACGAACCCAGCGAACTCCCCGTCCGCCTCCGCTGTGGTGGTCACCCGCGCCGATTGCAGTGGCGCGGGTTTCACATCCTTTCCCTGCGAGACAGGCATAGCAGGGGCCGGCACGGCGGATGCCGATGCCGCCGCACCACCTGCCGGAACCTGCTCCTCTGGCGTGGTCCCCGCTGCGGCGGGTCCGCACACCAGAGCCGAAGCCTGCTGCTCGATGCCGTCAGGAGGCGGGAAAGACGCGTGAGTGTAATGCACCTTTGTTTCCACCGCCGCGTTGACCTCCGCCGCGAGGTCATCCAGCCGCTGGAGGATGTCGTCACCGGGCGTAGCCGTCACCGGTGGCGCCGCGTCAACGGAGAATCCGTAGGCCGACACGTCGATGCCCCCAACGACCCCCCCGCACAGCACCGCTGGCGTACCGTACGCCGTCGCCGCACGGGCAAACGCCTCAGCCCCATCATCCGCTGCCTCCTGAAAAACAGCACACATGGCGAGTGCATGCACGCCCTCCGCATCCTCCTCGTCGATGGGGACGCAGAAAGCCGCAGCTGAGGTGGGGGGATGTTGGCGACCGCCAAGAGGGCAGTCGCGGTAGAAGTGGTACAGCTCCTTACCGGATTTCTTGCAGCGGGTACAAAGCGGCTTCGCCCGCTGCTCGTCACGATCGTAGCCCACTGCCGGTGGGGATTGGACCCCCATGCGGAAGCCCCGCTGCACGCTGCCCGCGCTGCTGCTGCTGCCGGCGCTGGCCGTGCTGCCGCTGCGGCGGGTCCTGCTGCCGCTGCACCACCAGCGTAGCCGCCTCGTACCTTTGCTGAACCAGCGCGGTCAGCTCGTTGATTTTGTCCAGTAGCGCCTGGTGCTCGCTGCTGGTGAGGAGCATGGCCGACGTGCCACCACCTGCGGGCTTAGCCAGCAAGGCCTGGCCCGCCGACGTCCGTCTGCGCCCATGCCTGGTAAATCTCCACAACCAGAGAGCGCAGAGCACCGAGGGAAACCGCCGCGAGATCGGCTACCATGGGGTAACGCACCTTGACCGCGGCGTAGTAGAACACCGGGTCAAGCCGGCTGTACAGGCTGAGCTTCCTGGTGGCCTCGGTGGGTGTCCAGTCAGCTGCCTTGTTATCCTGCACCAAACGTTGTTCCCGAGCCAAGATCGGCTGCGGGTCAACATTTGCGGGATAACTCAGCGCGGCGTGCTCCTGCTGGAAGGACTCCCTCACTCAGCGCCACAGGTACGCTGCGCTTGACGATGTCCACCAGCGCTCGTCGCCCATCTCGGTTGGCAGACGCGTCCGTACCCGTAAGCCAGACGTGCGCGTTGTTGTGCTTCTCAATGATGAGGCCAAGCACGTCGTACAACAACGCATTCACCTTGCCCACCACCAGAGCCTGGGGGTCGTCAAGATCGAACGAGACGAGGTCCAACCCAGCGGACCCGAACTCCGTACGCAGCTGAACCACCACATCGGAGAGGAGGCCCGCGTCAGTCGTACCGCTGAAATAATGCTTCTTGTCGCTAAGGATATCTTCGCGAATACCCTTGGCCCATGTCCGATGGAGCCGCCCCTTGTAGACCTCGTCCACAAGCTTGGACTGCTCCTGCAGATACTTCCTCGTCGCAACGTCGGCGTCGGTGTTGGAAGGGTAGCAGGGTCGGGGTTCGTAACAGCCGGTGATCTAGCCGTCGGCGTGTTGCGCGACCGCGTCAGTGAGCCTCAGCGAGGCGTCGATGTCGGAGTCCCTCGTGAGGGACCGTTTTGCTCTAGTGTGAACTACCATAACTCTGAAAGCCTGATGGGAGATGGTACGCTGGGGCGCGTCCGGGTAATGTCGTGGGGAAAATGCGACGCCACAGTCACGGAAAGAGCGGTAGAGCCATGCGAGCGAGGGGCACTGGAAGACGTCGTCGAGGTCGAAGGTGCTTAAGCCACCAGCCCAAAAATCGGTAGCAAGCGTGATCAGGGCAAGCGTAATACGCTAATACCGTAAATAAACATTGCGCCAACGAAGCCCGGCCCAGGTCGAATCCCCATAGCGGCGGCTCAAAGGCGCACTTACAAACCGCTCATCTCAAATTTCCCACTCGTACCCAAACGCGCCGTTGCGCATCACCTCTCAAAGCGGCTATTTGAGCCAATCATGGCCAAATTAGCTGTGGAATATAGCGTGGAATGGGCCCATAACCTACTGGAATATCCCGGTTCAAGATATCAGACAGTTAGTGAACCAATATAGATTAAACTCTCATAAGAAATAAACCCTAAGCTAGATATACCCGGAACGGTCACGGAGTCGGAACGGTCTCGAGTCTAGCCACCTGTGACACTCGGTGTGTCACAGCACAGGCTTACGGATCAGTCACGGTCCAGTGTTGGCTACCTAGGAATCTGTCATAGGGGCCTGCACCGGGACTCCCGGTCAGGGCTACCTATACAGATTTCAGCAACGACCCCGCTCGTTTCGACGCCGTCTGCTACATTGCAGACGGCAAACCGGAGCTCTACGACACCGTCTCAGCCTTCTCCTTCGCTGTCGCCGAGGAGCGGGTACCTGCCACCATCGACGAGTATCTGGAGTGCTGCCAGCCCGCTGACACCCGCTTCGGGCTCTGCGGGGTTGGTGGTGCTGTGAACATCAATAACTTCAAGGTCCACGACGACGTCCATTCCGACGCTCTGGTCGTACCACCGCCGCCAGAGCCGCCTACCGCTCCGCAGTCGGTGGTGTCCGACGAGGGGATGTACCCCGTCAGCGCGCTGCACGCCCACGAGCCGCACGTGTCCTTCATGGACAAGTTCGCGGTGAACCTGGACCTGACTGGGCCGGAGCCGACCCTTGCGCTGCATTGCATGGGGCCCGTCGCACCCGTGGACTCTGTTTCAGTGGCAGCGGAGGACTCCGAGGATGACGACGAGGGTCTTCCGCCACCGCGGCAGGCCTTGGGATTCGGCAGACCGCCGATGGGTTTTGGGTTCTCCGCCCTTACATCCCTCGCAGTCTGCATGCTCTTCTTTGTTTGTGCAGCTGCTGTGCCTATAACCAAAATCACTCCATCCTTTGGTGCAGAAAATTTAAGCAAACTCACGATTGCTTAAATTTTCTTAAGTTTTCTTAAGTTTGCTTAAGTTTGCTTAAGTCTGCTTAAGTCGGTATAAATCGGTAGAATTATATACCCGATGACATAGGAATGTCACCAAGCCCGCTTCAGGAGGCCCCAGGGTTCACGCGAGAGCCCCAGAATGACTGGCGCGATGCCAGGAGATACGACTCGAAGAGGCTGGGTTTGTAAAAGGCCAAAGATGTGTCTGGCAGTCGACGATGAGTAATTATACACACTGAATCAGTCGAGGTATACAAGTTTGTGGCAACCTGATTCGCGAAGGGCGTATTTACTCATACCCCGTCGGGCGTATGAGTAAATTAATTTCCCCGGCCCTACTCTGGGCCGGACCGCCACAAGTGGCGGCCTTAATGGGACAATTTACACTGGGTGGTTTTCATCTCTTTCATCTTCTCGTTTTTCTTGTCTGAGTCTTCTGTATAGCTGGTAGGTGCTGTGTGCGTAGTTCACTGTCAGGTCGTGTATCCTTTGTAGTGCCTGTGTGGCCTCTTTTCTATTGAGTCCAAGTTGCTCGAGTATGTCTTGGTTGTGGTTGTACACCGTGCCCGTCCTGCCCACCGCGAAGACATGGAGTTTGGCACGGAATTCGTGTCTACGTAGTAGTTGTAGCAGTGGTCCGTATTTCATGTATTTTCCCAAGAGCTTGGGTCCCCATTTTTCGTCGTCGGTGTGGGCCACCTCAATGAGGTGTAGGTTTTTGACTCTTGCTGGTGCTTCCTGTTGTGTGCATATCTCCCTGCTGCGGTTCTCCAAACTACCTCACCCACCAGTCTGAAGTCCTGTAGGCATTGGTGTGGCGCCGCCTTCACCTTCTCTCGCAGCGAACGGAGTGATCCCTCTCGGGTGTATTCCGCTTTCAACGCACGCAGGAACTTCGAGTCCGACTGCTGGGAGATTGTGTCCCTGAAGGCTGCTGCCTCACCCGTCCTTATCACAGCGGGAGCCGTTCGCGGATGTCTCACGCGTGCCGGCTGTGGTTTGGCGGGAGGGGCGTGCACTATCAGGACAGGCCAGCGAAGGTCGAAGGCCTTCCCATCTGGGTTCTCGAAGAACTGATTAGGCTCGCCCTTATCATCGTGAGTAGGGACAACCTCCACGATCTGCATATTAGCCTTCCTGAAAAGTTTGCGCCACGCGGGGAGCTTGGACTAGTGATCTGGCAGGACGAAGACTGCTGAGGTGTTTTCTGGGTCCGCCTTCCATTCTGCGATATACTTGTTCAGAATCGCCTCCACAGTAATGTGTTTGGAGTTATATGGAGGGTTACACCAGATCCGAAGGCCCCTCCATTTCTCTGAAAGGCAGTCTGTCCAAAATCTATCCGCCTGTCTGTTGCGGCCGCCAAAGTCACAGCAGGCGTCCACATCGAAGGGTCCAAACTTCTCGGCGTACTTCGAGGAGTACTCTGCTCGGACACGCCAATTCTGCGAGTCCTCTGGGAGGGAAGCCTGTCGTTTCTGTGGGTAAAGGACCGGGGATGGAGCTGACTGCTGGGGCGCCTTCTGCGGGGGTGGTGAGTTCGCTGGCACCTTCTCGGTGGGCGCCGCCGATGCGTCAGCTCGTGATGTAGGCGTTCGCGTCTTCGGTGACACCAACTGTGGGGGCGCTGGGGTCGTAGAGGCTTTCCCAGCGCGTGACATACTCCTCGTTATCCTTATCTGAGGTGGAGCTCGGTCAGGGGGTTCGTGTGGAGCTTCTATCGGCTTCGCGCTATCAGCTTCAGGCCAGTCAGGCATGTCGAAGTCGAGGTGATCCTCCTTCATTCCCTTATAGAGCTTCGGATTAACGAGAGCGATGGTCTCCCCCATGTCCATGGCCTGCTCTGCCACGGAGAGGGTTTCCACTGCTGAGAGCCAACAGTCAACCGTCTGGGCCCAGTGGGGATGAGCCGCGGGTGGTGAGCTGGAGAAGCATTCAGACTCCAGCGTTGCCAGAGGGTCTTTCGGCAGGTCTGAGGTGGGGTCGATCACTCCTGCTTCCTTCAACCCTTCGCGAACGTCCTTGTCTTTGAAGTCGGGTCTTCTGGACAGGGCGTCTGGTACCAGCAGCAGTGCCCCCTTGATGTACTCCATTCGCGGGACTCCCACCTCCACCAGATCCATGTACCAGCGTGCCTGTCTGCGGCTGAGCTCTCTGCCAGGTTCCATCAGCCATTCAAGGGGGCGGTGATCACCCTGGATGCGGAAGTTGGTGAAGATGAGGTAATGCCGCCAGGTGACGGTGGTACAATGATGCAGGGCACCTAGTTCACGCTCGCCGGTGTGGTAATTCTGTTCGGCGGCTGAGAACTGGCGGCTCTCGTATGCTATCACGCGCAGCCCAAGACCATCTCCATTGTCTTGCATCAGTACTCCCCCAAGGGCGATGCCGCTGGCATCCGTCTGCACCACGAAAGGTGCTGTGCCGTCTGCGGCACCCTTAATGTTGGGCAAGGCGAGCACTGGCGCTGATGTGAGGGCTTTCTTCAGCTCCTCGAAGGCCCACTGCTGCATGGGGCCCCACTCCCAGGGTACGTCCGACTTGGTCAACCGGGTGAGGGGCTGGGCGATCTCGGAGAAGCAGTGAATGAATCTGCGGTAATACCCCGCCAGGCCCAAGAACTGCCTGACGTGGGTAACCGTCTCCAGCTCGGGCCAGTCCCTCACTGCAGCCACCTTGTCGTGTTGGGGTCTGCAGCCATCCGCGGAGATGCAGTGACCAAGGAACCGCAAGGATTTCTTCAACAGTTGACACTTGGATCTCTTGAGGAAGACGCCCTTCTCCCTGCACGTCAGGAGCAATTGTTTGACGTGTTCGTAGTGCTCTGCAGCGGTGTTGCTGAAGACGACCACGTCATCAATGAAGATCCGGACAAATGGGAGATGGCCCAAAGCCCGCTGCATCCGTCGCTGGTACTGAGACGGCGAATTCTGCAGCCCCTGCGGCATGACCAACCACTCATATGACCCCATCTGGGTGGTGAAGGCGGTCTTCTCGACATCCCCTGGAGCCATCGGAACTTGCCAGAAGCCATCCACCGCGTCGAATGAAGAGAAGAACTTCGCACCCTGCATCTCGTCGAACATCATCTGGATGTCTGGGAGAGGATACTTGTCCTTAACAGTCTGGCGGTTGAGGAGCCGGTAGTCGATCACCAGTCGCAGCTCCTTGGGGTTCCCCGGTTTGGGGACCATCAGACAGGGAGCTGCATAAGGGCTGGAAGAGGGTCGGATGTAGCCCTTGGACATCAGGGTCTCGACGCGTTCTCGAAGTTGGCGGATTTCCTCTGCAGACTTCTTGTAGATGCGCTGGCAGGGCGGCCCCTTCTTGCTCAGCTCAGGGTCCAGGTTAATGTTGGCTTCATCTTGGGGGTCATGTCTGAGTCCATCAATGTTCGGTAGGGCAGTCGTCATCTCCTTCTTGTACTCCTCACCCCAGAAGTCCTGAAACTTGAGGGTCCACTCAGGGCTCACTTCTGCGTCTTCAGTATCCGCAGCGGGTTCGGCGTTCTCAGAGTCGATAGCCGTGGCTGCAAAGGCAGAAGTAGTATCATCGGGGGACTTCTCGGCCATCATGAGCCAGGCGGGTTGTATCCCCGGGTCGTCATTGCCGCGCAGCTTCTGCGTCTCCGCGTACACCAGGTACTTCTTCAACTGGGCGGGGGTCAGGAACACCTCATCCACCAATCCCGCACAGGCCGTGCCCTTCGGAGACTTGTCTCCAGATGCTTTCCCAGGGGAACAGCCTGTGATGGTGACGCGATCTCCAATCTTACCACTGCGGGACTTCTTGAGGAAGGAGACGGAGCCATTCCCTTCATAGCCCAGGGTAACAGGAGAGTGACTGCGCAACCACCTTCCGCCAAGAATAACATCCACCTGTATGCCCAGTGGTAGGATTCGAAGGGCGAGGGCGTTCTCTGTGTAGGTGCCCGTGGTGGTGTGCGTGTTAAACTTGGCGTACGCGGTGGCGCCAGTGATCTTCACAGATCCATCCGCCAAGGTGACTCGCATCTCGGAGCCAGCTCGTGTCGTGAGGCCACATCGCTTGGCGCTCCGCTCCGAGATGAAGTTGTCAGAGGCCCCCGAGTCGATCAGCACCTTGACCGTGTGCCCTCTGAGGGTTGCATAGAACACCAGCAGCAGCGGTCCTTCTTCGTCATGTGCCGCTGCGAGGGTACCCTCAATATCGGTCTTCCACTGAACTCCCCCATCTGTGCGTATACTTTTGCACTTAAGGTTGGGGAGGAGGTTGTCCGAGGCCTCGCGGCATTCCTCCAACGTCTGCCTACACGCGGCGTAGAACTCCTCATCCAGCAAGTCAACATCTTCAGTCGGGTGACTGACGAGGTTGTCCACACTCGCCGTCAACAGGGTACCCGCTGAGGTGCTTTCGCTCGAAGTGGGGCTGACATGAGTGGTGTCGCTGGTGGTAGGGCTCACATGGGTGGTGTCGCTGGTGGTAGGGCTCACGTGGGTGGTGCCGCTGGTGGTAGGGCTTACATGAGTAGTGCCGCTTACTGTGGGGCTCACGTGGGTAGTGCCGCTTGCTGTGGGGCTCACATGGGTAGCAACACTGCTGGTGAGACTGCTATGGGTGAGGGGACCCTCGTCATGCTGAGGGCTGCTAGTGGGGAAGTTGTGGGCGAGTTGGTGGGAGCTCTGATGATCAGTTCTCGCCTCAGGGGTCCCAGCTGCTGCCATCTGCTGGGTGTAGCAGAGCGAATCAACTGAGGGCTCCTCTCCCATAACCTCGGGGTCTTCCGCGATGGGGTGGCTGTCGAGGCGGGGCGGCGCTTCATCTGCTTCGTGCGTTCTGACGGTGGTCATCTGTTGGGTGAAGCAAAGCGAGCTGGATGTAGAGGTTTCCTCTGTCACTACGCAGTCGGGTGGACCTTCAAGGTTTCCTCCCGGAGTAGCCGGCGCGTTGTCATGGTGCGAGGATGTCGCCTTTGTCGTGGGCTCGACCAGTGAGGATGATGGAGGGGATGCCCCCAAGGGGCTGGGACCCAGCTTCCTCATATTGTACTGGTGTACTGCGTGTAGACTGCACCAGGCGCCAGGTAAGCCCACGTCCCCCGCTGTCCCGGGTATCGTGCCCACCTCAGTGTCCAAGGTGCAGAGAGAGGTCGAGGATCTCGCTGCTGCTCTTCGTGCGCCCTCCTTTTCCCACAGCCTGCTACCGGGGAAGGAGTCTGGGCTCGAAGTGGCGATCGCCTCCAGCTGCTCGGCGGGCGACAGCTCTCTCCAAGCCGCGTAGAGGTCGGAGGGGCTGGCGTTAGGGGACTCGAGGGCCTGCTGGTGACCGTCGTGTGAGAGGAGGTGCCACAGTGCTATGCGCTGATGGCCCTCTCTGCGATCTTGAGGTTCACGAGCAATGCGTACCCTCTCCGCCAGCTGGTTGGCGCGGTTCACGTGCTCCTTCGGCGATCGGCTCCCAGAGCGTATGCGGCTACGGGTGCGCTCCCACATCTTATCCACCAGGTCCTTGGCAGCCTCCGGGGATTTGCGCAGAGCTCTGCGAACCTTTTGCATGGCGACTTCGAGGGGGAGAGAATACAGATCTCTCTTCCAGTGCCACGCAGTCAGCCTCTTCCGCGGATCTGCAAGGTTGGACTGATAGTTGGGTAATGGTAGGACAACACGTGGTTGGGGGCGAAGATCGCGGGGCTCTCCACGGTTGCTGCCCATAATGGGGGGTCTGTGCCGGGGAACTCGCCGCCCCCTCCGACCCTCGATTCTTGCCTGTGTGTAAGCAGGGCCGTCATCAAGAGGTAGTGATGGCTCGTCGAAAGAGGCGCTCTCTGCAATGGGGTGGCTGGTCAGGTCATCCCTCGGCAGCGATGGGGCACCAGCTGAGCGGTAGGTGCGTCGCAAGCGGGTTCCAGAGGTGAAGGCCACGCTCTTGGGATGAGGTCGATGGCCCCAAGGATCTCTGCGTCCTCGTGCGCGTCGGGGTTCCACTGGCTCTGACCGCTTCTCCAGGGCGGAGAGGGTCTGATCATCAGGGTGTGACCTCACTTCCCCGAAGGGTAGGGTCGGGGACTGGTCGCCGGCCAGTCATTCATCGTCCTCAACCGGGGGAAGACCGTCACCCTCCACAAGCTCGATACCAGCGAGGGCCGCCAGGGTCTGGTAGCTCTGCTCGTCCTCACAGGTAGCAAGTGCCAAGACCTCCTCGGAGAACTCCTCTGGGACGCCATCCACCGAGGAGATGTCCTCCTGCTGCTCGATGGCCCAGACGACGGCGGCTACGAACCCAGGAGAATTTGCCAATCGAGCAGGTGCATTGGCCCTCCACTCCTTGAGCTTGGTCTCATCCGTGCAGTTACGGACGATGTGCTCCGCGGAGCCGCAGGCGAAACACCGGCGGACCTTCGGGGCGTCAGGGCGGGGGAGACCAGGTGGTGGTGGCAATGGGGTAACTGCCGCGGCAGCGGTGGTGGTGGGCCCATTCTCCAGCATGGCGAGTGCTGGACGGTTCGAGGAAGGGGTACGCCTGAATGAAGAAGGGGGTGCGAGGTGAGGGGTTGGCGAAGGAGACAGTGCGGGGAGGACGATCTTGAGTGCGCCTCTGCGCCGCCTCCGTGTCAATGTCATTCTCCACCTCCTCAGCAACCTCCCGTATCTTCAACAGGGCGTTGTGGGTGCCTGGGATATCGTCATTGACGGCCTTCCTCTCCCACTCCTCTGGCTTGGAGACATCCAGGTGGATGGCTCTCAGGCGCCGCATCACCTTGGGTGCATACCTCAACCCTCGGCGGTACGTGGAGAGCATGGACAGGTTGGACATCTCCACGCAATTGGGGACTCGTCTGCCAGCCAGGAAGTTGACGGAGGCCATGCGGGTCTCCAACCGCGAAAAATACTCCGCCGCGGTCTCGTTCGTCGCCTGCCTCAATGCAATGGCCTCTCCGTGTGCGTTCTCCAGGTAGGCCTGTGTTAGAGAGCACACCGCCAGATCGCTGAAGAACACGTCCAGCTCCACGTAGCGCCGGTGCCAAGCCTGGTCAGACCCGAAGGTCCCCGCCGCACGCTCCAAGAATTTCTTCTGCTGGTCCTGAAGAGTGTGCTCCTTTAAGCTCCAAAGGAGGCTCGACACGCTCGCCTGGTACGTCGATACAGATGGCGTACAGCTGGGAGTGGTCAGCGCCTCGATCACGATGGCCTCTTGGAATATCTTCCGCACCATGTTGGAGTAGTGCTCCAACTGCGTCAGGAGGCCATCCTTGTCGGCCGATTTAGTGTCGGACGCGGAGCGGGGGAATCTGGTCACACTCTTGATCAGCTTCAGCACCATCTCCTTGGTCTTGTGCTCCAGGCGGACCTCGTCCGGGGAAGCTCGCAGATTAGTGCCCTGCGGCAGTCGGACGATGCCTGGTACAAAGGGGGTGGCGCTGGGAGAGAGTACGGGGTTCGCAGCAGCGGCAGAGTGAACGGGGTTTGCGGCAGCGGCAGAGTGAACGGGGTTTGCGGCGGCGGAGTGGGGGAAACGGGCTGGAGGTGATGGTCCCGGGGCATGCGCGGGCGGGAGCGCAGGCGCGGGGTTTGTGGGGACTGCAGCCGGAGTGGGCGGTAATGCAGGGGCTGATGGTGGAGCGGGGAGTGGAAGAGGTGTATGGAAGGGCAGGGGAGTGGATGGTTGTGCGGCCACCACGCTCATGCTTCGGTACCAATCGGAGTTGCTGACTTCCGACCACGCGGCGAGTCCGTCCTGGTCGAAGTTCTGCATCTCCGACTCCCGCGCAGTGGCAGGGATCCACTCCCACACTGGCTGCCCCATGCTCGTAGACCGCACATTGGCTGCGGCTGGGTCCCCCATTGCCATATCCATGACCTCGCGGTCGACCATGAGGACCCAGGTCTCCACACGAGGGTTGGTAAGTGGTAGGGGTGCATGGTGTAGGCGGCCTCCCATGCGCGCATATGCAGTCAGCGGCGCTCCCAGCAGGTGCATGATCCTGAACAGGATGGCGTCGCCCTGCACCCCAGCCCGGCGGCGTTCATCCCATGGCAGGGAGACGGTAGTCGCGCCTCGCACCCCCGCTGACTGGTGTACCCACAATGACCCACCGTCATGGGTGACGAAGAGAGCCCGAACCTCTGGGTACTGAGGGTAGGAGGGCTCTGGTCCTTGCGCGGGGTCGTCAGGGGGATCTTGAGGTGGATCACTGGGGGGGCCTGGAGGCGAGTCGCTTGAACTGGGGTCTCTGAGCTCCGAGTCAGGGTTGCCACCGCCGTGCACTACCGTCTCCATCGACTGCCGCCGGCGAGCCACCATCATGTTGAGGGGATTTGGCCGACCCTGAGTGGGAGGTTCGGCGGGAGCGGTTTCAGCGACAATCTGAGACACTGGGGGGGTTACGCTGTCAGCGGCGTCCGCCTCGAGTCGATGATCCGCCGTCAGGCCCCCCTGCGCGCTGCTCTGAGGGTCGCCTGATGGAGAGGTTCCTGCAGATGTCGTCGCGCCGGGCGGGGCGAGTCCTCTCGAGAGCACCGCGGAGATGTCCAGGGCCTGTACTGCCGCCAGGACTTCCCTGCGAATGTGCTCGCTCCGGCTGCTCGCGTCCGAGTCAGAACCGGACCTGTGGGCGGCCCTCCGCCTGCGCTCAGCCCGTGCCTGCGTGCTTCGGCTGCCTCTGGACCCCGTGCTGGTGCGGCTGACGTCCGTGCCGGAGTCGGGGTCGGAGTGATCAGGTGCATGGCTTAGACCTGAAAGGTGCCTACCATGTGTCGCAGGGCCCGAGGATACTCTTCGGGAACGCCGGCGCCGGCGGGTCTCTGAGGTTGCTGCCACCGCGGGGAGGTGACGCACCAAGAGCTGGGTCCCGCCCGAGGCGCTCTGCTGAGCTCCGCTGTCAAGGGGTACCTGCAGAGGGTCTGGCAGGGCTGCGGCGTCGATACTGATGAAGTGCTGCAGCGATGAGAGATCCGCACCAGAGTCATGAAGCGCGGAGGTAGCTGGTACCAGCTGATGGGGCTGCTGTGGTCGATGCTGTGGCTGTTGTTGCGGCTGCGGCTGCTGTTGTTGCTGCTGCTGCTGCTGTTGCTGCTGTAACTGCTGTTGCTGGAACTGCTGCTGCTGTAACTGCTACTGCATCGGTTCCAGTGGCTGCTGCTGAAGCCACTGCTGTTGTTGCTGCTGGTACGCGAGCCACTGCTGCTGTTGCTGCAGCTGTTGTTGGAATGGTGTGGGATATGAGCCCATGGGGTGGTGGGTTCCCAGTGTGAACGGCACTGGTGACACTCCCCCAGCGAGGGGCGCTGATTGGGGCAGTACCCAATTGACGCCGTTCCATACAGCCTGTGCGGGGGTGCCATCCGGCATGGTATATGGGCGGGGCACCGCAGTGTAGGGCATGGTGGTGCCTGGATGTGGAAGGGGGTGAGCGGAAGCGTATGCGGTGGGAGATGGGAAGGTGATGGGGGAGAACAGTGGGTGGTGTAACGGCTCTGCGCTGACACCCATGCTGGGAAAGGATTCTGATGTCTGCTGTGACATTCTGACTGCTGAGCTGGTTGAGTTCACAGACTGGGTGTGGCAATAGCCACAGGTGAGCAAAAGTAGTGAGTGCTCGCCTTTTTATTTAGTCAGACTCGTCCTCGTCGATGTCACTCTCTGGGGGCGAAGGAGGAGCGCCGAGCACGGGTATTGCGAATATGCCAGGGAGTATTGGTACTGCTGGATCGTGGTTGTCAGGGTAGTAGAAGAAGTGTCCCTGATGAAACCACTCGCGGTCGTGGCTCGCTGGTGGGATAGCCAGTGTGGCTATGTCCAGGCGTTCAGTCGCTGTCCTCCGCTTCGTCGTCAGAGGAAGAAGGGGAAGGAGGGCCGCTCTGCCAGAAAGCGCCTGCTGGTGGGTAGGTAGGATCTGGAGGGAATACCCACTTAATAGGTCCTTGCTTCCACCACGCTCTTCTGTATTCCTCTGGCGAAGGGGGAACTGCCATACACCAGCGAACTCAAAATTTGGCCAGGGCTCCGCGACACGATTTTTGAGTGCCTAGGCGCGCGGGCAAGAGTCAAGCAGCAGCGAAAAGAAAGGTGTCAGGTCCAGTACAGGGGTCCAGTAAGGTCCCAGACGATATTTATGCTCCGTAGGTCCCAAAATGCTCCAGTCAGGGTACTGCTGGAGGATACCAGAAGGTGCTGAAGAACTGCCAGAAAAGTCCAGAAGCTGCTGAAAGCGCTGTTTGGAGGAGCTTTCCCCGCTGCTGATGGCCGTGAGGGCGGTATCAGGGGTTTCTAGGCTGTTCTATGGGGTCTAAGGAAGGGGTTTTTGGTGGTGGGGGCTACTGGGAGAGGTTTTGGGGTAGGCTGGAAACTGGCTAAAACGGCTATTTTGGGCTGTTTTGGGCTGTTTTTCGCCTTTTTAGGGCTCTGGGAGGTGGGCTATGAGGTTTTTCTGGCTACTATAAACCGGGGAAACCCTTTAGGGTGCTCTGTGACGGTTGTTTGTAGCCTGGGGAAGACTTGGAACTTAAGATCGGAAAACCAATCTTGACCAACGAGAGCCTGGTTGGGCCCCCAGTGTTAAGGGGACGTTATGCTGATATTTGGTAACTTTTGGGAGCAGAATACAGGTTCCTTCTTTGAAAAAAAAATAGTATTTCTGACGTAAAAATTGCGCAGAGTTTCCCAAAAGTACGGCTCTCCCCCTTCAGTATAACGGAAGTTACGGTGTGGCCGTGGCTGAACGCGCGGAGGTGTTCAGGTAACGCTTATTGATACCAATTGTGCCAGGGGCACTACGACAGATGCTCGGAAATATGTTTTTGATTGAACGTGCAAAGGTACACCATTCGGATTTTATAATATACTGGATCAGGGCCAGATTGAGGTACAAACGATAATTCGGTTCCGAGTTATGAAGGCTAAACACTTCTCAAGTGCTCCACTTATTCACTCGTCACTCAGGTTGCAGGGTCAACCACTCGGCAGCCGATGTCACACTTCGGCTCAACGTTCAATTCCCGATCCGATCTCATTTCTAATTCCGATTCGTCATTCTCGATTCAGATGTTATGTCGACAGACTGACACGATGACTGCCACACAGTACTGTCATACTACTGTACTGTCATACTGTCATACTGCCATACTGTCATACTGTCATAGCCCTGACATCTGATATTCGGTTTCATTGTCTTTTCGACCCCGATGCGAATCTAACCATTCTTCGAGGGTCTGACTGAGTGCCACGATGACACCCCCACAGTACTGTCATACTACTATAGTGTCATAGTGTCATACTGTCATACTGTCATACTGTCATACCCCGGACATCTGGTATTCATTCTCATCGTGATTTCAAGCCCAATTTCACTGTCATCGTGCCAATCCCAGATTACCCCCGATGACACACATATAAACGCATAGGCATATCGGCTCACGCTGTGCCTCCGGGCACAGCAAGGCCTTTTGTTATGGCATTGCGGTCTGCCCTGAGGGCTGCGTCTATGCACTGTTCCCTAATGTTTGCCTGGCTAATCGCATTTTGGCCATTTTGGGTAGTAAGGAACGCAAGGTCTGGGAAGTGTGTGAATAGTTTGAGGCACGTCGTGAAATTTATCGCGGTTGGCGTGTCCTTGGGTACTGTGAGCTTGGCGGTTTGGTCTGTGTACATCGCCTGCCAATCTGGGGGTACCGGTAGGTCCCCGTCTATCATTTTGCCCGCTTTCGTTTTTCTCGTCGTCCCCTCCATTTCTTTGTCAGACTTTCTTCTGGTCGCCCCCTTCAGTTGTTCCATTATCCTTGGTGCGGGGGTTTGGAGCTGCCTGAGCATCCCCTCCGTCCCCTGAGGCGTAATGTTGTATCTGAGTAGGGCATTGAGTTTCCTTAGTGTGTTATATTTTGTTTGGTGTCCTCCCCAGAGTTTGTCGAGGTCTGTGCATGAGAGTATACCAAAACGGAATTGGAATATTGGGACGGTTTCGGTATAGCCGGCGTGTGAGTGAAAAAGTTAGAGTTTCGGATGCCCTTATTTGGTAGAATGATATACGGCAGGTGGCAGAGCTGAATGCTACTGATTGTGACCCAGTCTGCGACAAAATGTAGGTGCTGTGAATCTTAGACAAACTCGTTGTTGACTTTGCGCCCAATAATTGTGAAGGTATATCTGTATCCCACCGTGAAAGGCGGGGCTTAATACTGTTGGTTCTCGCTCGCTTCGCTTGCGTGGCAGCAGCCGGTCGCTTAGCGCTTTATGATATGCACGCCGTCTTTTGCGAGGTTTTGCTCTAGGCACCTGCTTGTTTGCGGTTTTTTGCGACCAAAAAATGGCGCTGCCCTTTATAAAATCTGTATCGGTTCGTATGGCAAGCTCTTGCATGCCTACGTCGCAAAGGAACACCGATTGCTCAATTGCTTATGCAGCCTCTTGGTAAGGTTGCGATTCGGTATCTGCTCGGCTGTACTTCATGGACGAACCTGATATTCATCACTCTGTGACACTATGGTCTGACTTTGACTCCAGTTGGACTTAGTACAGTACAATACATCTATGCCATCAGCCAGCCTTGTGACACATACCCAAAATCAGCATGTTCTGGTTCACTCAGATTTAACTCGATCTCTCATGATATATGCCGGTTCCAGTGGAAAACTCAACTTCACCGTATTGTGTTTTTGGTGTGATAGCGTTTAACGAGTTGTGTTTAATGTAGTGGTAGCATGCGCCGAGCATCGTTTGGTGTCGTGGAGACATCAAACACCGATTTCCCACCCTTAACAATATCTAATCACATTGATCAACGGATCAAGATACGTGATACGTGACATCAAATGGAACAATGTGCATATTGTGCACCATTGTTGCGGGTCTATTTTCATTTTCGGACCTTAAACTCCATAACGAGGGCTATTGTGACATAGAGCTGCCACATGGGGATATCAAAATGGAACTCCTAGAAAAAACAAAAAAACGCCATTTGGGCGCATGAGTATATTAATTTCCCAGGCCCTACTCTGGGCCGGATTGAACTCCTAGTATTAAACATTGTTGCCCAACACGATGAATTGCAGAAAACCTGCTACGTATTGGTAGCTGTAAATAATAGCAGCAAATCATCGCAGAGCGCGGTCATATGCACTAATCAATCGATATCCACTCCACTTCGTTAATAGTGGTTGATTGGATTTAGCCAAGTGGACGAATAAACACAAGAATGTTGGGGCACTGGCGTTGCAGGAGAAGCAACACGGGCACCGTAAAGTCTCGAGCATGGTACATTTTGATGTCATCATTGTGGTCAATTTGCATCTTGCATAACATTACTATTGCCTCCAAAGGCATCCGCATCATCCCCCATGTCTTGATCTCCTGCATCATCGTCATTTTCGCGCTCGTTGTCCTGATGGATAATAGGCCACCACACCATACACAAACTTCATATCAGGCACGACAGAAAATAAAATCAGGCATTGATGTCGGAGCAGTGACACACATTACCGTAGGCGCCAGTCCCGCAACCCGGGGGGCGGCGAGGTAATGGTGTACTACGCATTCATCTGGCAGTTTTGTGTGGTCAGTATCTGTATCATGATCAAAACTAATGACAATATACCAAAACTGGTGTGGCAGTCTATATGAAATGAAGGAGATACGCTCTGTCAAACTTTTGCTACTAAGGTAATGCATGAAGGTGGGATAATGGGGCTGCCATGGCCGGGGTTCAGGACGTTTGGGTTGCGCTATCAATTGTGAGAACAATATTTGGACGATGGGGTCGACAGGAAATGTCCCAATGTAAGGCCGCTGGGCCGTCCCCACATGTGTTCTGTAACGAATAATGCAGTCACCAATGGGGTATTGGATATGTTCGTTGCTACTATAGCAACCTCCTACATGCCAATACATTATATGTTGTTTAAAGTTTACATTATATAGAATAAGCATAGGTGTGCTAGTGTATGCATATATATATATATGTATGTATGTATGATGCCATCGTGGGAAATAAATGAGTACAGTGAGGATGCAAGAAGAAGGCGCTCGACTTACCACTTCCGCGTCGTCTGATAACATCTTTGAAATGACAAATTTCTCAAACCATAGCATGGACGGATCAATATCCGCAAACAGCACTGCATTTTTATCATATGGCACCGGCACCCCACCAACCAAATGATGCCACGGACCCTTTTCCACCCTTCCTAGAGACCAACGTTCCAGTCTGGTGTAGATTCCCCAGATTGGAGTAGGCCATTTCGAGGCCCCAAACCTATCTTACAACTAACATACAGCTCATGCGCAACACAGCACGTCCCGTTAGCTGGATTTATCAGCAACAATAACCTGAGGACGCAGTTTCTCTCAGACACTGCCACAATAATGTATGCCCAATGCACTATCATCGCCTGGAACAGTATGACATCATCAGACGATCCTGCTGCCACATCATTGGAAACTCCACTGGATTGGCAAGAAACTTGATATTTCCGTGATGTGTTTGGCGAAGGACCTGGCGAAGGACCTGATATGTACTGCTTCCTTGCCACAATGCATGTAAAATAGATGCATAGACCCGAATTCGATTCTCACAACAGTGCCCCCCGAGGTCTCTTGATAAATTAGGCAGCATATTCAATATGTACAAGCTGTAATTTCGGAGATGCACCTTGCGAAGTCCCTCTTTCAATCCGGACAGCTAGCACTGTGTGTATGTGAAGCGCATCACACGTGTGAAACCGCACATGTGACGGGCCAGGGTTGCACTGCTGAGATTCGAGTTAGGGGCGCACTGTGAATTCTTTCGCCGACGATGTTGGCAAAGGTCTGGATGAGAATGATTTGGATAGTCTCCGCCCCAAACAGGCCTAAGCCAAACGATATCGCCCACATGGCAAAGAACTGGTTCTGGGCCTCGGTGCTCATCATGTCTCCCATAATCATGGCATATGTGAGCAGCATCCAGGCAATGATGAGCCACAACACTGCTATTAAACAGTACGCAACACGCTGCATGTTCGCTTGGAGGAGAAAGCCGAGTCCGCTCAGATCTGTCGGAGAGGGAACGCCTTGCGAGTCTCTGAAGCGATTCCTCGATGTATTCTTAGATGCTGCACCCTGCACCAACCAACAGCCGGCATGCATTGAAACACTTCTCCGATGGCAAGCAGCCGACACCTCGGCTTTACGTATTACATCGTGGAAGCAGGCAAACTGAGTCGTTTGCACATACACAGCATGTCGATCGGTGATGTTGAGATACACGCGTGCACATGGCGTCAACAAGCTTGGAGTGCACACGCAGGATCTGCAGGTTGTTCCCAGGGGATTGCGACACCAAGCACATCACACTCATACTGAAAATCGAGAAGTAGACACACCGGAGAAAATGCGTTCAGACGAATAAGGGGCCAGTGAGAAGGCATTAGTAGTATTGTTGCATGCGTTTTGGAGGGCACATGTCTGAGTGACCGTGAGGTATCACATCGATATGATAAATTAGCGTAGATTTTTTTCCTTTCAAAGTTTCTCAGGGCCGTGGCTGGATGTTTCGACAAATCATTCGATATGTGAATTTTCATCATATCTGGATTTGCATAGCCTTGCTTCATTGCGTGTGTGGCCATGGTGCATACACTGAGAGTACTAGCTAGCTAGCTAGTGCAGAGAGCCACACATAAAAAAATGAATATGTAAGTATAAGGGGATTGCAAGTATGCATAATCACAGCCAGCCACGGAAGAGCCCAAGCGAGAGTGTCTCATACTTTACAATCATCCGTGGTTGTATTTAGTGATACAATCGTCGACAAACAAGCTGTGGCGCGATGTAGTGTGCTAAAGTGCGCACCAATGTACACCAGCAACATAGACTAGACGCCAGGATAGCGTGAACATGGGCTGACATCTGAATGATAGCTTTGATGATCATTTTGAAGATGGCCACGAAGGTCACTGCGATCGCCTTGCTCATTTTCTCGAATTTGAAAAAAATTGCATACATCGTAAGCAGCACAGTTTGCAACACGGCAGTCGTGGTTCCCAGCCCGGCGACACTCCTCTTGGGCACCTGGGCACATTACCAACCAACATGCACATCCTCCCATCGCACTTCACTCATTGCATTCCCACCACTCAACATACACAACCATCTTGTCGCAAGACCACGCTGGCGTGCAACTGCGCCGTTGGTATCCGCCCTCCCGCGCGCAAGATCATTACACGTTATTGCATAATTATATAAGACCTGCATATGTGTGTGCGTATTGATCGGCCATGGAGCTTTCAGCCGCGAAAATGGCATGGGATACACAGGCATATGTGGGTATGGGACCCCAAGTAAGAAGAACAGTGCAGAACGATAGTTACAGTGCAAGCGTAGAGCGCATTACTCAAGTTCGCAGCCTCCTCGCAGGGTATTCAGTACAAGGGCTTCAGTCCCGTCGAGGTGGAGGGTTGCACGCGCAGATCGGTGGCGGGCGCGCAATATATCACATGGGGGCAATTCACTTTCTCATTTTCAGCCCCTTAGTTAGGGCAGCCCTTTGGAATGCCGGCCGTGGCAAGCTCTATTGAGGCCATGCTTTAGGGCAGGTAGGGAGCAAGTTGGTGGTTCTGAGCGTAGGCTTGGTGATGGGGGATGGCTCGAGCAGCTCGGGGGGCAGAGGTGAACCGGCTTCAGAAACACAGAAGCGGTGCGCCGGCAATGCAGTTGCAGAGAGGCTCAGATGGTCCAGTGACGCTTAGGGGATCCCATTCTTCACTGGTGTGCTCCGGACAATCCGGATAAGTTTCCTGAAGTGTGTGCTGAATCCTTTGATCCCCAGTGTGTGTACATAGTGCAGCTGATCTTCTGTGGGTACGATATGCCAAAGGAATCGGTCCAAGGAGAAGCCACACACACAAATCATGTATGTATGTGTTGTACAAATTGCTTGATGTGCTGTGTACACAATTCTTTTGCCCGATATAGCGTGCCTTAACATGCATGACCTGTAGACACTGATTTTGGGATCCCCATAAGCATTGATGTTACAAGGGATGTTGGCATTAGTAATACTGATCTGACGGATTTCCCAGCTCTTAGCAATGTTGACATTGGCGATACTGACCTGGCGGATTTCCCAGTTCTTGGGAATGTTGGCATTGGCATGCAGGATAAACAGGTTTGAGAGCATTATTGTGACTGGCGTAAGGATGCCAATCATAATCAGCACCGTCCAGATTCGATCTGCACAGCCCCACTCTCAGATCAGTGTGGGCTGCAAATTTAAGAGTGCCGAGCGAAAATGGTCAACACCACCCACACTCGATATGCACACGGGTGCCTGCCCTTGTCCAGACACGCATCGATGAAATGCATACGTAGCTGATGCAACGCCGCCTCGTTGTGAATAAACTAGTGAGGATCATCGGCACACGTTTCATCGGAGCATGTCACAGACGTTGATGGTTCATCAGAGTTTCTAGGTATGCTGATTTAAGTCAAAGATATCAGAAGACGTTTAACGAATCTCCGTTGCTCCGTTGTTTCACATCTTCCACCATCTTCCACGCCCGGTAAACTCTACCCAACACCCCCTCAAGCAGGGAGGACACCACCTTTGCTGAATGCCGGGCGCGGGAGTAAAAGCACGCACACCACGAATATGATTGTTGTCGGAGGCTGCATCGGAATGCCTAAAGGGGAAAGCGAGTAAGCAGCTCATGGTGGGGGGTGTGACATTCCATAGGATATCAAACAAGTTCTGGAAAATGTAGGGCGATGCAGCAGGACAGCAGGAGAGCCCGGCATCCCCTTGATGACTACTATATACAGCAGCAGAGCCCGACTGATCCCCTTGATGACTACTATGTGCAGCAGCAGAGCCCGG
>LGRX02032503.1:0-16290 GCA_001247695.2 Cymbomonas tetramitiformis | reverse complement strand
GTTTGGTGGCGCTACACCTGGAGAATTCGGAAATACATGTTTTTTGACCTTCAAGAACCGGAACTTTATCCCGACCAGAGCCCAATAGCGAACGAATGGGTTACCCCAAGGACACTGGTCATTCCAATCGACGTCACTTGGGCGCTTATTATTCCGCGGCATCAACGAGAAGAGGAAATCGACCTATATTGCGTGCGATGCAATTGCCTTGACCAATAAAGCTCTGCCATTTATGTTCTCCGATAGAGCGTCAACATTGCTGTCAACGTTACCTCGCTATCGAGGGAATTAAAACCTACAAGTACCGCAAATAATTGAGGATTGAAGATATAGATTCCAATGTATCAGCAATATAGTAGCCTTAGCACGGTGAAATGATCGAAATCTCTTGCCTAGAAGACATCATAGACAAATATTTTGTGTATTTTGAATAAATTTGTATGATGATATAGATTTGTGTATCATATGCTAGTACCCATCTCAGTTGCAACTTATTTTACGGGAATTGAAGCACCTATATACGCACATTCATAAACGTGTACCGTGCATGTTGGCCTAAATTGCACATGGATGTACCCATATTTGCATACTTGTAAATGATATGCACGCATATGAACAAAAATGCAACAAAAAAATCTACCGGGACTCGCCGAGTACGAAAGTATCATGCACAAATAAATAATTCCAGTATTATTTTGTAATAAAAATTGCGGGACGACTTACGTGTCGCTTACGTGTCGCTTACGTGGCGCTTTTCAGATGACGTGGCAATAACTTTTAGACGACGAAAATTGTGTCAAAATGAAGGTTTTTAGACGACGATCGAGATTCATTTATTCCCAATAGTCTGTTACAGGTAGGCTAGACTCCGAAACCGTCCGAGACCGTTCCGGGTATATCTAGCTTAGGGTGTATTTATCTTATGAGTTTATCCACACAGTTCGGGAGTTTCTGATATCTAGTGAACTAGGATATTTCAGTAGTAGGTCGTGGCCCCATCCACGCTTTTATTCCGCTTGCTGATTTGGCCATGATTGGCTAAACGGCCGCTTGGAGAGGTGGTGCGCGCGGGCGCGTTTGGGTGCGACTAGGATTTATGGTATGAATTGTTTGCGGTAAGCAACTGGGAGTGGCGGCCATGGGGACCGCGCCTCGTTACGGACTAGTCTTAGTAGCAATGTTCGGATCCAGTTTTGCACCGGCACTGGCCCTGCTGGTTACTGTTTTCTGGGCTGGTGTTCGCGACACCTTCGACTTCGACGACATCTTCGAGTGCCCCTCGCCGCTCCACTCTCTTAGCTCCTCTCCGCTGCTGACCATTACCATTTTTCCGCTACCACACCCAACCGCGCGACTGCGTACCACCTCCCCTCTGGCTTTTCAGAGTATGGGTATGTTGACCCGAGCGAAGAAGTCCCTGGACAGGGACAGTGACATTGACGCCTCACTGAGGCTATTAGACGGGGTTCGGAACAGTCCGACGGTGCGTACGCCAACTGTTCCGACCCCCGCTCCGACTTCCAACGAGGATGCAGACGTGGCGACCAGGAAGTACTTACAGGAGCAGAGCAAGCTGGTTGACGACATCTACAAAGCGCGTCTACACCGCCAATGGGCCAAGGGTGTCCGCGAGGATGTCCTTGGGGACAAGAAGCACCACTTCCGCGGTACGGACGACGCTGGCCTCCTCTCCGAGCTGGTGGTGCAGCTGCGTACGGAGTTTCATTCGGCTGGACTGGAGCTGGCGTCCTTTGACCTCGACGACCCTCTGGCTCGTGTGGTGACCAAGGTCAACGGCTTGCTCTTCGACGTTCTGGCTCTGGTTATCGAGAAGCACAGCAACGCCTACGTCTGGTTGACTGGCACCGACGCCTCGTCTGACCGTGATGGACGGCGAGCCCTGGTGGACATCATCAAGGGCTGTGTACCGGTGGCGCTGCGTGAGTCGCACCAGGAGGAGCACGCCGCGTTGCGTTATCCCGCAGACACTGACCCGCAGCCCATCTTGGCTCGGGAATAGCGTCTGGTGCGGGATAACAAAGCTACGGACTGGACACCCACCGAGGAGACCAAGAAGCTCTCCCTGTACAACCGGCTGGACCCGGTGTTTTACACCGCGGTCAAGGTGCGGTATCCTCTCGCGGCCGATCTCGCGCATGTCTCCTTGGCGTCTCTCCGCTCCCTTGTGGTGGAGATTTATCAGGCTTGGGCGCAGACGGGGGCGGGGAAGGCAGTCTCGGGCAAGAGCGGCATCTCTGCGCAGCTCTCCAGCACCGAGTACGGCGCCCTTCTCAACAAGATCAACGAGCTTCAGGACTTGCTACGGCAGCAACGCGGGACGGACGCGCTGCCGGCGCAGCAGCAGCGGCAGCAGCCGCAGCGGCAGCAGCGGCAGCAGCAGCAGCGCGGTACGCAGCGGGGATTCCGTGTCGGCACGCACCCGCTGCCTGCAGTCGGTTTCGACCGTGACGACCAAAAGGCGAAGCCCTTTTGCGGGAGGTGCAAGAAGGCGGGAAAAGGTGAGCAGTACCACTTCTACCGCGACTGTCCGTTGGGCGGGCGTCAGCATCCCCCGCACTCGGCCGCGGCATTCTGCATTCCCATCGACGAGGAGGACGCGGAGGGGTGCGTGCATTGGCCATGTGTGCCCTGTTCCAGCAGGCGGCGGATGATGGGGCCGAGGCTTTTGCCACTGCGGCATCTACGTACGGGCCGCCTGCGGTACTCTGTGCGGGTGCGGTGGGCGGGATCGACGTGTCCGCCTACGGCTTCACGGTAGAGCCGCAGCAGCCTGCTGACGAGCCCGCAGGTGACGACATTCATCAGCGGCTGGACGATCTCGCCGCGGAGGTCCATGCCGCGGCAAACTGCAAGGTGCACTACACCCACGCATCCTTCCCACCACGGGCGGTTCTCGAGCCGCATGCATCGGCTCTGGTGTGCGGCCCCGCGGCAGCGGGGAACATGCCGGAGGAGCAGGTTCCGGCAGGTGGTGCGGCGGCATCGGCATCCGCCGTGCCGGCCCCTGCTATACCTGTCTCGCAGGAGGAGGATGTGAAGCCCGTGCCGCTTCAATCGGCGTGGGTGACTGCCACGACGGACGGTGAGTTCCCTGGGTTCGTTCAGACTGTCAACCACGCCGCCATCGCGCCGGTTGACCTCACCGGCTACGACACCGACGACTACGAGGACTTTGCCGACGGCAGCTTCCGGCTGAGGCCGCGGGGTTCGCCTCCGTCGGCCAATCATGTTTCCGGGCCGCCCGTGGACGAGCAGAGGACCTACGGTTGTGGGAAGCCGCCCTGGGGCTTTCCTGCCACGGTTGGGCCGTGGGGAATTCCTTTCCTCCTTTCCCTCGTTCTTTGCATCTCGATCATGGGGGTGGCAGCTGTGCCCGATGCTCAGTCGGCTGCGGGATTGCCTTCGCCTGGTGGTGATCTCGATTGGGAGACTCCGTCAATTTTCTCCACGAATGAATTTGTTGAATCCGTGATCCCGGCTCAGGGTTTCTTTGTGGCTGACAATGTGCCACCGCTTGAGCCGCCTGAGCCCCCTGACATCTTTCGGGATCTTGCTCAGGCAGATTTGAGCTTCGACATGGCCTTCTTCTACATCTGGAATTCGGCGTTCAGTTCTGAATGCGTAATCGACTGTTCCCCGTTCCCCCCCGTTGCGGAGCGCTCGTGTAACAAAGACGACACGTCACGATCCCCGTTCATGCATCGCCTGAGAGCGTGCTCATAACGATGGTGATGATCCGCGATCCGCGTTCTCGTTTCGCTTTGGATCGTAAACCGTCATCGGAAATCCCGAACGCACTGCACCGTTTCTTCGCGTTCCAGTAATCGATGACATCAGAAATGTCAATGACATCAGATGTCAGCAGAAATGTCACTGGCGCGCCATGGCGCATGGACACAGTATCGTGAGCTCTTGACTTCCCATTTAGTCTTACGTGCGTCTCCGAAGTTTGAAAGCACGGAGCCGAAAACCACACTGCAAACTCTGATTAGATCAGCCTAAATAATTTGATTGTATTGTGTTGCTAGTATAAAATAGTTTCTGATATTTTCGCGTACCGTATATTTTCCGCAGGTGGTTGGTCATTGCGTGGTCGCCGCAAGCAAGATGCGTTTGGTGTTTACGTAACCCACACACCCACGCACTTTGTCGCTTGCCCAAAACTATGATTTACCCCATAATTTTCGAACGAAATTTTGAGAGTAGATCCTGCCTGCGCACCTATTTTCCTTTCGTAATTCACTTACAGTGTTCGCAATTTGAAGTCCATGAGCACGTTTGAAAATGGTCCATGGCCGTTGGTCACCCACGGAATGAGCGGACACCATTCCCGCCAGGTGCGCTCACAACCTTTTAGCATGATCGGAAAGGTGCATCTACCTGCGCACCTTGATTCATTGTGATATCTTGAAGGGCAGGTGAGTTGGTATAGGGACGCTCGACATTTGATGTGGGGCTAGGAGCTCCCACGTTACGTGATGTTTAAGTGATTTTTAAGTACTTGTTTTGTGTGCGTTCTCTGCCTTTAGGCTAGCTAGTTCGAAAAATGCGCTTTCGAATTGAATTCTTCGATAGAATTTTACAGGTGTGTGTGCCTGTTTGCATGTTTTTACTGGATTGTGAAAAACTGGGCCTTTTTAGCTTCTTAAAAGGCCCAGCCTAGGTTCCAGTGTCGCAACTCAAAATTGCATAACAACCGCCCCATGGCTCTTGGCGAGGAGGCGGGATATAAATATCCGACGCGCCGATCCCAGTTACCACCCCAATTGCTTTTGGGCTCTGGTGGTGTGGAAACACTGGGAATCTAAGGTATGTGTCCATGCTTTCCGTAGCATGTCTTTTGCAGTCATTGCGACTGTTGTGCTAATTGCCGCCTGGTGGTACCGCCGGGTACAGGAATGTCAAGACTGCCAAGCGTGGGGTGTCATCTCGCAGCAAAGTAACATTCAAAATAACCCAGAGGTGGTACGTATCTCGACGAATAGTGTGGCACTACCTTTGGCGCTCTTTTGCTCGCAAGTGTGGTGGCATCATCCTCAGAGCACTGTTTCCTTTGAACTTTGCAACTTGTAGCGCGATTTGCACTTGCATAAGTAGTATAGTGATATAGGTGCTTGTAGCTTTTAAGGTCCGACGATGCGAACTTTGTTTTAGATAGACAGATCGCTCAAATGAGGCTGGGAGTGCGTTAGCCTTCGGCACGCCCTGGGGTGAAACCTAACCCAGCCAATTTAAGGTACGCTCTTGTCCTTGTTTGAGTTTTTTATTGCATCGCACTTGGTTTAGTCTTTCTTTTAATTAAGAGAGTCGGGTGTGTGTCGGGATAGTGACGGCAGGGGGCTTTTCACTCGTTCAACGAATCGATGAGGGATAGCCCTCACAGTTAAACAGGTATATGCCTCGTGACAAGTTGCTCGAATAGTATGCAATTATGATTTTGCTAGACTACTTTGCACTTGAATAAACTTGCTTTCAATTGTCCTGTCGGCACAATTTGCTAGTTAGTATTTCTTCTTTTTCTTGCACAGTCACACGATTTTAGATGTTAATAAGAATCGTGTAATCCTTTGTGCCTGAAACAGCTCGCTGTGGAACCATCGCGATTGAACTGCTGGGTAATAGTTAGGCGAACTGGGCCGGATTCCCTTTCTAGGTTGTGCTAAACCCCACCCCCCCCTAGGTTTAAACCTAGGTTTAAACCTAAAATGACCCCCTCGGGTTTAAACCGGTTACGAGTTTTACACTGTTAAGCCTAGTCTCACACTGTTAAGCCTAGTCTCACACTGTTAAGCCTATTCGCACACTGTTAAGCAGGTCAGAGGGAAAATTGCCCCTTGCAAGAAGAAACGTGGTGTCCAGAAGCGCCCGCGATATGAGCTAAGATTTTTTGAGGCTGCGCTGAGAACGTGTGCTCACAAAACAAACATTCAACGGTATCCTTCGGGAGTCCTGGAGTGCCGGGATCACGCAGACATGACACACTTTCTTGGTTTACCGCTTTAGCACACACCACCATAAGAACTTGTCCCCGTCGCGCGAGTCTGTAAAAGCTGACTCAATACTTTGGGACGCTGAAATATTCAGGGGTAGACGCCATATTGAAATCACGCACGCAGTTTGCTCTCTCAACCGTGCACCCGTGTACCGGGTGCTCTCTCCTCATACCTCATTGAGTGTAAAACCGTAAGATTAAACGTATCAAGTGATCACTCCGTTTATATCTCCTCACATTCATTCGGCCAGGCAACATCGTCGCGTCGCTAGATCGCGGGTCGCGTAGAGTCGTAGACACGATCGTGTCACAAGCCTATGGCAAAGGCTACATACAGTGGGGGGAAATTCCGGGGGTTTAAACCTAGGTTTAAACCTAAAATGACCCCCTCGGGTTTAAACCGGTTAACGGTTTAAGCACAACCTAGTTCCCTTTAGGTAAAATCCTACCCCACTTAGAGTGGTGGTTTATTTTCTTTTTATCATACTGTTTTGTTTTAATGTATAGACTTATTTTAGAATTATTTTAAGAGAATTATTTTATTTAGCATAGGTATCAAAATATTACACCTCCTTTCACACTGAGAAATAAACGTGGTAAAATGGTGGTAAAATGTGGTAAACTGGGGGTAAATTGTGGTAAATTGGTGTTTTACCACCATTACACTAATAGTGGCGATATAAATCCCGTGGGTAATTTCCTATTGGTCTGTTGGCACTTTTCTAACACGATTTTACCACATTTACTTATAGCGCGGTAATTATATATTATTGTTTACCATTGCTGTATATAATTTACCATGGTACCCCCCTACGACCGGTAAATTGACCCCCAATGGTAAAATTACCACATATGACCGGTAAATTGACCCCCAATGGTAAAATTACCACATATGACCGGTAAATTTACCACGGTATGACCACGGTTGGACATGTGGCAGGCAGGATGCACTGTGATACGGACACGTGTGCAAGATTAGTGCACGTGGCAATCATGCATGGAATGTTACATAACTGTTACCAGATATGCTAGGTAGGTAAGTACGTGGCTTTGCAAGTAAGGTCACACTAGAAGCAATAAGGAGAGAGGAAGGAAGGACGCATGCTGCTGGTTTCTAGCTTGCCGTTGCTAAGGTCTTGAGCATCGTGCAGATTTCATTCCTGGCCAAAGGTAGATGACGTGGAGGGGGATTTTAAATCCCGGAGGACGGTGGCAGATACACTTGGTCTCAAGGCGTGACGCCGGCATCAGCAGGGTATGTTTGGCATCCTCGTTCAAGACAAAGACGGCACGGCTGTTCATGCGCGCGTTTTTGATAGTCGGGTATGCCGTCACCATGGCTAGACGGCACACAGCGCAATGTGTGGCCGGGTCCCAGATCAGATAGTAAGCTTCCACGCGGCCGTATTCAAATGCATCGGCTTCAGAGGATGCTAAGGCTACGTTGTAGGAGATTCTGGTTACTGCCCTGGTGTACATCGTGGACGTGAAGTCCTCGTCGCCGTGCCGCATTCGTGGAAAACATAGGACGTCCAAGGCGTCCCGTTCTAGCTCGTATCGCTCACCGTGCATGGCACGCAAGGAAGCCGCCAGGCCCGGCAGCAGCCTTCCTTCCGCATCGGCGCTTAGCGCGGATACAGCCACGCCACCGCGGATGATGTGATGACCGACATCCATGAAGTGACACGCGAGCCCCGGGTCATCGCGGAAACCCGGGCCGTCCTCTTTCACCGAGTGCGCGACATAGTCTGGAAGGAACCGGATCCCGGGGTACAAGTGGGCCATGTCATCTACACGGTCTTTCAGCAAGTAGGCGTTACCGATGCATGAATCGATGGCCTTCCCCCCACCGGCTCCGGCACCACCCCCTTCGCCTCCCCCAACAGGCGCTCCACCCATAGCTCGATGTTGGAGCTGACAACGCCTACCTTCTCCTCTTGCTTGCACAAGTGTACCACGGCTAGGCGTAGATTCAGCGTCAGCATGTTCATAGGGCACTCGTTCTCAATAATGACAGCGAACTCCCTCATACGCAGCTCCGCTTGTGCGCGAGCCTCTGCGCGGTCTTCGATTGTGCCGGCGCACACCTGCCGGATGAAATATATCACAGCCTCCCTCAGCTTCCACCAAGCCCTGTCCAACTCTCGGTTGAGACTCCACAGGACGTCCATGAATACCAGCGGGCTGAATATTAAAATGAAGTTGAGCCAGTCCTCCATAGTGTAGTTCCCTGCAAACAAACCAAGCGTTTCGGGCGACATCAGCATGCATGCACCGTTCATTCAATCAATGGTCAACCCATACAACGGGCGGGCCTATGCACACAATTCACGTAGATCTCGCATGCATGGGAAGAACAGCTTTCCTGCAATCATGCCTGCCAGCACACCTACCTGCATATTGCACCACGTCCTGGTACTCACGGTGCATGTCGTGCGGGGCACACAGCCCTTTGCCGTTCTTCTGTAGCTGCTGTAGCTGCGCGGCGTTGAAGTAGCACGTGTCATCGCAGTTGGGCACCTTGTGGCGGAACATCTTCACAGTACTCTTCACGACACCGAAGGTCATACAGTGCATGAAAGGCAGCACGTATGCCGACATGGCGGTGAAATATTCCAGGGCCTCCAGGGGACCCTTACCGTAGCGCCCGGTCCGCATGGGATCAGCGCCCTCCTGGGTTAGCTTGACTAGTTCCTCGTGATCCTCCTGGGTTAATAGCACCGACGGGTCCCAGGCATGAACCGTCTCCCCGTCCGGTAAATAGCTTTGTGCGATAGGCTTGGCATAGCCTAGGCAATACATCCCACCAGTTGGTCCGGGGGTGCCCTCCCACAGGCTCAGGTAATCGTTGCGTCTGGCAGCCACCGGAGCGAACCTTCCCAGATCGTTCCGCGCAACGGTGTCACAGTAGCACAGCACCAGAAACACACTGAACTTATCATGCCACTTGCCAAAGTAACCATCGTATACTCGGAACGGCGTGCCTTTGTCGTCAGCGTGCCCGTCGCGTAACTCCTTGAGCTCCTTCACGAGGCGCTCTTGGATCACGTCATTGTTCTTCCAGTGCTGCCTAGGGCCCGGAACCACAATTACGAGCCCGGTAAATTCCATCCTAACCCGATCCTGCGAACACCCGCATGGATGCACCGTCAGTCCTCCCTTCCTCAATCACCGGGAAGCCTTCACAGCCAGACACGCTAGCAGGTGTACAACCTACGGCACGCAAGGCGGGACGCAGTGCACCTTGCATACGCCTACACTGCAGAAGCAGACCAGCAGCAGGGGACCACCTGCATGCGTTACACTGGTTAGCCTTATTCTAGTAACAAGGCACATCGCAACGGTTCGAGTTGCAGATTGTGGCGGCGTGTACCCGAGGGTGCAGGTCCGCGCTCCGCATCGCTCCGAACCTCGTGGACCATCCCCTGCACCGTGCGCGCCACATTCCCACCATTACGCCCGGTGGTGTGTCCCCACCCTCACGTGCAACGCATCGTTTGCACCATAGCGCTGTTCAGGTCAGCCATTTCATTCAACATACATCAAGGGGAGGGGGGGGCTTGGTTGTAGTAGGAGTGCTGGGTGTCGGCTGGACTCACTGTTTGTCGTGCTTCTTCGCCCGTGCGTCATCCTCACCGTATTCCACAGCCATTCCAGCCCGAACCATTCCAGGTTTCATGGGATCCGTGCTTTCTGTTTCCTGCAGCAGCCGGCCCCCAACCGTGCTGTGCTCGTTGATCCGCGCCACGTGCGGGCTGGTCATGACGCATGCGTTTGTAGGCGCTCTCGCCTGCGTATCAGCACGCATCTTTGCAAACTTCGCATTGCGCATCCAGCGTCTGACTAGCCGTTTCACCGGGAAGTAGAAATAGTACTCCTGCGGGCGGTACACCTCACCCCGCGCCGTACGTGTCACACTGTATCTCTCCTCCTCGCACCACCCGACCGGCACTCCCGCCGCATCCCACGCGATGGGAACCCCGCATTTCTCCTGCGCTGGTTTCTTGGTCTCTGCTGGAAACGTTCTGTGATACTTCGGACACACATGCACTGCGTAGTCCCACACGGTCTCGGCACCAATCAGGCGTAGCATGTGCCAGAGCGACCCCGGTAAATTGGTGGTTGCTCCACCCAGCAGCATCTTCAAGATTTTCATGAACGTGTTGAAGTGCGCGTCTGTCCACTGCTGCCGCCGTTTCATGTCCAGCAAATACCACACAGCTTCCTGCAGCGTCACTCCGTGGGGGCTCGCCTGCCCATGCGTTAGAAGCGGATCCATCTTTTTGGGACTGAGTTCGGCCGACTCTGGCGCGTCCAATGTCTCCACTTTCGCTGGCTCCGGCGCGTCTACCGTCGCCGCTTTCCCTGCCTCCGGAGGGTCCACCGTCACCTCTTTCGCCGGCACCGGCGCGTACACCGTCACCTCTGCGTGATGAGCCAGCAGCAAGGCGGCCGCCTCTTCCACCTCGATTTCCATGCCCGCCTTTGCAGCTAGTTCCTGCGAGTGGCCGTCCCCTCCTGGCTTAGTTTCTGTGCATATTCTGCGTGCGCTGCATGCCCCTGCGCATGTTGCATGACGTACATACTACAATACGCACTACATGATGTAGTGCGAAAGACGCACAGGCGTTTCCACGTCCTGTCCGAGCAGGGCAGTGAGACCAGTGTTCCGCCAGTGTGCAAGGTGCGGCAGGGCGTACATCGTAAAGAAAGTCCGGGATGGAGAGGAGGTCCGCCTCCGCATCACCACCTTCGTCCGTCTCCTCCACGATGTCTTCTTCCGGGATGTCCGGCAAATCCAACACCTCCTCCCAGTATGCATTTTCGGCTGGGGTGGGGGCATCTGACGACCCCCCTTCCTCGCAATGACTCAATCCCATATATCCCACGGCCCGTGCGTCCGCCAGGTCGTGGTTCGTATCATTCCCATCTGCGCCGGCTCCTCCCACCAGGGTATACCGCATTCTCTTGTTGGGTATCCTCGCCTGCTGAGAATCATCATCCGCTGTTTCCGCAAACACTGGGGCCGCCTCCATCTGGTGGCCAGCGGAGATGGCAATGACCCGGTGCCTTTGATCAAACTGAACTCCCAGAGATTGCATGCGGCCTATGGGCACGTCAATCCTTCCCTTGTAATCCTTTCCGGCGCGCCCTACCTGATCAGGTATGCCCAGCGTGCACAAGTCGTCGGGGGTGAAGAGGGAGCGAATGCTTGGGCGCTTGATGTCACGGTAAGCGCGTTGCGCCAACTCCAGTAGGCGGGCGTCGGTCACGTGCCGGTTATCACACGCGGTTGGGAGCTGCGCCGTTTGGCACATGACGGCTTCTTCCCCGGCTCGCCGTTTCCCCCGCGCGCCGTCCACCGGGCTCGCCACCCCACCTGCTAGCTCTCTGGGGCCCACAGGCGGTCCCCGGAGGCTTATTATTCGCAACCTCTTGTCGACCGTGCACCCGAGAGTTGTCAATCTGTCAGCCAGCTGACGGATCTTTGCGCTCTTCTGCGCCATCGTGCTGCACTCCTCTGTGACCTTGCTTGGGATCCATCCGATGTCCACAGCAAACCGCGACACTTTGGGTGACTTGCCCCCAATATGCAGGCTTTGCAGTTTGCGCAGGATGACGGCGTCCTCCAGTTCAGCCATCACCGCGCATACCTGCCGCAAACTACCCCTTCCGGCGTGTCACCGACCTGCACGCAGCACATCCGTTGAGGGGGAGTGGGGGGGGACACCGACAGCACCTGCATCATGAAGGCAGACACCTCGTTAGATGCATCGTTGCTCCTCGCGTGAGCGCCCGATCGATACGCGGCGGTCGCTCGGTGCATGGCGTGTGCAGCGTGACGCGTGCTTAGTGACCGCGTGTTTCCGTCGGAGAACACAAACTGATTTATTACAAAGATACAATACAGTTCAAAATTGTCTGTTCTAGCTACATACGCTCTTTCACATCGCAGAGCCTACAATCTGCATTACTCGGAAGCTGGTGTTCGTGGTTGACATCCTAAGCTTTCATGCCAGAGGCTTGCACGCTTGCGCGTTTCCCCTGCGGTATAAGTCGTATGCGCCTGCTTTCAAGCTTCTGGTTCGGGAACACTGGTCAGCCAGCAGCTTGGGGTATCGCCAGCGTTGCAATCCAAGCTACGCGTCACCAGATACACCTGCGTGCACACGGCGCTAGATTCGACATTCATCCTCATGTTGCTCATTGCAGGCATCGGCATGTCACAACCCATGCATGCGAGCTGCCTGCGGGAGGCGTGCCCCACTCACCGGCTGGTCGTGGCTCCGCATTTCCATCCACTTGTAAACCCGGCGGGACCGTGTCGCGCATGCTGAGCAACTTCGGCAGGTTGGACATGCACATTTCTTCCCCGGTCGATGTCCTCCAAAGCAGTCCCTTCTCGCAGATGTGCACATCCGGGACCCGGCACTCGCCGAATTTCGGGATGATCGCCGAGTTGAATGCGTGCGCGTCGAACTCCGCATGAAAAATGGCGAAGTCGAGGAGCACCGCGGACAACTTGACTTGCAGGTTGGCGCCATTGTCACTGGCCACCGCCGTGCAGTAGTAATCGTGCACCTCAGACCACTCCTCCACCGTTATGCGATGGACAGTCTTGCCGATTGCTCCACTCCACGTCCCGGAGGCATGCTCCACTGAGTACTCCTCGCCGTACGTGGTCGTCTCCCAGAGCTGTGTCTTCATACGGCCCGACAGTATTTTGACAGCGGACTGCGTGAGCTTCTCCGCTTTGCCAGCAGCCACCAACCACTCTACACCGCCACTGAGGGCGCGATGAAACGCGCCCTTCCGCGAAATCGGCAGGAGCTCGGCCATTGTTGCTCCTGACACAGTAACCTGCCGAGCATCAGCCGGGCAGGCCTGCTTCTTGCGCTTGTTGCTGCCGGCAGCCGGCGGTCCCTCGTTACGTTTGGATTTCCGGGGTTCAGCTGCAGTGCTCTTTGGCGCGGCGACTGGCACGAGAGCTCGCAGCTCCGGGTTGCTGTTCACACGCCGCCTGAGTTCATTTGTTAGTGGCGTGTTGAGCGCGTCCAAGGACTTCTTGCTAAGCGCTGCGTAAACCGCAAATGTCGCTGGTTGCTGAAGGGTAAACAAGCTCCCTTTCATCGTCAGACTCACTTTTTTGCCCGTTCCCTTCAGCGCGGTGAGGTGGTCCTTAAGGCGCTCGTCCGTGACGGTTTGCAGCAAGGCCAACGCTGCCTTCGGTGTTGTGTCACCAACGGTGAACAGAGCGCCCTTAGCCTCCATCACACCCCTCATCATAGCGATATTCCTGGCTATGTTACCGGCTCGTTGTTTTTCCAGGGATGGCGGCGACGTTACAATGGTCCTCGGACTCCTCCTGACCTCCTGAGCCTGCTGGGGAGCCACCATCTCCTCATCCTCCTCGGACTGCTCGTCCAGGGAGGACCTGAACGCCGCCTCTGTCATGATAGTGGGTAATGGGCTCACTGCCTCCTCCGGGGTGGGCAATGCCCCCGGGGCCGGTGCTGCGGCCTGATTTATCTTGAGGTGTGTTGGCTGCTCCGGCGCCTGGGCTGGGCGCGACTCCTGGGTGCGGGGCTGGGTGGTATGTGCGCCCTGGGGTCGACGTCGTTGCGCAGGGGGGACCGGAACCATCGTCAAGAACGGGCGCAGGAGGTTCAGCGCGTCACATACTTCGCCGACCCATATCGCGTGGCTCTCGGGAAGTTGCGACTGTGTCATGTGGTTGGTATCATCGCTGAATATACGTGCTGCAGGGTCGTACGTCACCCACGGGCACTCAGACAAGTACTTCACCCAGACTCCGATGTCCGCATGAAAATTGTCCTGCACGTCCGCTGCTACCTGCGGTGGCTGAATCGTACCCGCAGTGCGAACTCCACCCGGGGGTGCATGCGCCGCCACCCCGGCGCCAGCAGGATCCGCCGCTACCTGCGGTGCCTGCATCGTACCCGCAGTGCGAACTCCACCCGGGGGTGCATGCACTGCCACCCCGGCGCCAGCAGGATCCGCCGCTACCTGCGGTGCATGCGTCGCCACCCTGCCGCAAGCAGCAGCTGCCACTGTATGCGGCTGCTGATTCACAACCGCAGGGTGAAATGCACCCGGGGGACCCCCTGCTACGGCATCAACAGCCTGCTGCCACGGCCCAGGGAATCTCGCACGGAGGACGTTGGATGGCTGGATCGTACCCGCAGTGCGAACTCCACCCGGGGGTGCATGCGCCGCCACCCCGCCGGCAGCAGGATCCGCCGCTACCTGCGGTGGCTGGATCGTACCCGCAGTGCGAACTCCACCCGGGGGTGCATGCGCCGCCACCCCGCCGGCAGCAGGATCCGCCGCTACCTGCGGTGCCTGCATCGTACCCGCAGTGCGAACTCCACCCGGGGGTGCATGCACCGCCACCCCTGCGCCAGCAGGATCCGCCGCTACCTGCGGTGCATGCGTCGCCACCCTGCCGCAAGCAGCAGCTGCCACTGTATGCGGCTGCTGATTCGCAACCGCAGGGTGAAATGCACCCGGGGGACCCCCTGCTACGGCATCAACAGCCTGCTGCCACGGCCCAGGGAATCTCGCACGGAGGACGTTGGATTCCTCGGGCGTGGTCCCCCTGAGTCCCGTACACTGCGGATTGCCGGCGATGAACCTGTCGAACTGCAGCATGGCCGTGATGTTCGCCGTTACCTTTGGCGCACAAGCGGTGCATAGTTCTGCCTCGCCGAGGACATCCTGCCGGCAGGTCGCAGGGGACACACACTGCGTTTGAAATTTCTTGTTGTTGTTGCGCATCTTCTGCTTGATCCACTGGCTGCATTTGCCCTTGGCCACCGTGTGCTCCTGGCTCAAAGGAGCCAGCAGCTGGAAAGCCGCGCACTTGTTAAACACGTTCTCAAGGAGAATGTCGAAGTTCCCCTGAAGCCACCCTTCCCCGCCGGGTGAAGCGTGCATGCCCGACTTAAGGCATATACCGGCGTGTATCTTCGGCGCCAGGTCGTTGAGCTGTTCCAGGAGCCCCACCGGAGCTGGCCGTTTAGCCGCCGTCATGGGTATCACAGTCGGCCAGACGGGGTCGCTTCGTCTTCGTGCCTGTCCCCCCTGCCCATGCGCATGACAAACGTTACGCAAGCGTATGTGATACAAGCAAGCATGCCCTCTTGGTACCTGCAACTGTCAACTGGGTAGGCGGTGAAGCAGGCAGGAAATACACGCACCCTCGCCCATCCCTGCCCACCCACCACTCGCAGCGCCGCTGCTCACCCTGTGGCCGCTGATTCGCATCCGCAGATGAAGCAGCCTATAACACGGCGCCGGGGAGAGCGCCGCACGCGCCACGCGCCTGATTCGGCGCGGAGCGGAGCAGCCTCCAGCAAGCAGGAAATACACCACAGGATTCGTACTCCCAGCTTCCACGGACTTCGCGCACAAATGGATACTGCGTGCGGTCTCCTGAGCAACCGGTACTATAGCGTGCGGCCTACCCCTTAGCGTGCATTCTTATCGCAGTGTATCTATGGGGCTGTTTGCAATCTGCATTAAAATAAGTTTGAATGTTACTGCTAGGGGGCTGCGCCACGCCCTTTCCCCTGATGCGCCTACTAACACGCTATTCATTATCCGGCAGGATGCGCATGTAATGCCCCGCGCACAAGGGATGCTCCAACAGCTTCCACAGCCGTAGAGGTTCGCGGCTAGTCAACACCACACCCTCGTGGGGGCAGATGAACTCCATGGCGAAGGGCGCGTTGTTCGGGAATTCCTCTGGAGTTGGAGCCGAGGCAAGCGGCCAATTCAGGTCAACCAACGGCCAGCTGATGTACATCTGTATGACGCGGCCCGTCATGTTGGCGATGATGTGCCAGAACTGGGGTTCGTCATACCGCTGTTTCTGCGCTAGGATATTGGACAGGGAGACATAATGCATATCTCCATTTGCATTTTGCTGGCCCAGGGGTTCCGCCATGTCAAAGTTGTAATACTCCGGATGCATCTCGTAGAACGCTTGTATGGCTTGCCGACAGTTTTGAACACGCACTTTACCACCCTGCGCTAGTACCTTAGCACCCTCCGCTTGTGGCAGGTGCCAGCCAACGCAGTGGAGCCAACAGTTGCCGTCGCCTACCACGTCTACGGCTCGTAGCCCCGCAGTCCGCAGGTACGCCTGCACATCCGCCATAATCACTAAACGGTCTGTAGGAGCTGCCTGCACGTTCACCAGCTGCCTCCGGTGTGCTGGCTGACACGCGCCTGGCTCAGTAACGGATCCGAAG